>CM066240.1:9250633-9535421 GCA_033675125.1 Athetis lepigone
AAATGTAGCAGTGTATAACAATAAAAAATATGCAATAGATGGTTGTCTTGTGAACTAAATAAATAAAATTGATGTAGTCGCAATTGATGTGGTAACATATAGAAATAGATTCTAACTATACATTAATAGGTTCTAAACTTAACACAACGTTTCATAAGTGTGTGTGCTCTTATTTACAAATTATATTGATTCTTTGCCTATCTTTTTCAGGATGGTAAGGTCATGGATCCAATAAGTTTAAAGGATATATTGAAAAGATCGAATGGAACAAGTTTAAGTGAAATACTGCAACAACACAATCTTTCGTTAGCAGACTTGCTTAGTGGAAAACACCACGCAGTGTCTTTATTTAAGTCCCATGATACGCTAGAAGATAAAAATAGAAATCCGTCGGAGTCCAGAAATGATCTATCTGAAGAAAGACAGGACTTACATGATAAAGAATCTGATGAGCAAACTTTGATTAAATTAGAAACCAATTACCCTATAGAGCCGGCCACGCAAAGTCCTCCATCGGTTGAAATTGAAACTGAAGACAAAATAAAAGATGATGAACCCGCAACAACAGTTAAACCTGTGGAAAAGGCTTCTACTATTCTGATTCAACACCGTCCTGTACTTGAAGGACGTAAAAAACTACGAATTAGGCCCATGTTAAATAACACATATAAGGGACAACTAAGCCGAGATTTAGTAACATTGAATTCGAGAAAGTATTCCCATCATAGACGAAATGTTATGAAATCTAAAGAATGGAGAGATGTACTCCCTATGATGCAGAATAATACCATTATCGAAAAAAACAACACAATCGAGAGTGAAACAACTACAACTACAGATAGTATACCAGAAGAAACAACCATTACAATTGAAATTCCTGATCACACTTCATCTGAGGAAATACATTTGGAAGATGATGGATCCAAGAAACTTGATGACATTAATATGACAGAAACTGCAGCTATTACTATTAAAGAGATCACGACTGAATTTGTTCAACCCGCGACAGAGAAGACGCCAGTTGTGTCTATTGTGAGACCAAGTATGAACTCAACAGGTCTAAGACGGCAAGCATTTAACAACAGACTAAAGAGAAAACGTCTGAAGCATAAAAATGCTACGACTGAACCTCCACAAGACGACCTTATAAAACATCTTTTTGGACTGGGAAGCTTAGTTTCCTCATCCGAGTTTATTGCAAGAACACAAGAGCCAAAGACCTTTGAAGACGACGCTAATGATCTAACTACATTGGAAGACTTTATTACGACGGAACGTACACGCAGAGTAGAAAGTGTTCCCGAACAGTCTACCGGAAAAGTTTCAAAATATAAGCCAACAATAGCCAGTACAACGGAAGAAACTGCTAAAATAGAGATCGAAGAAATTCTTAATGACACTCGAAGTAAGTAAATCAAAATATTGTAAACTAGTCATCCAACTAGTTGTTCATACATCACATTGCTTTCTCTTCGTCGGTAGAATGCATAAAGTCAATAAAATTATGAATTTATTTATAATCGTCAACTGATCTTTATTTCTTACGCGACGTCGCCATAAAACATAATGCAATATACAACGACATTTAAGCGACGTAAAAGTGTAATAACTTTCATAGTTTTTATGACAACGTAATAAATAAGATAAAGATAAAGCAACATATCTTTGTGTTATTGTTTTAAGTTAATATACTATAACGTTTTTATTATTACGCCAAGTTTAATTTTTGCATTATTGAGAAACAAACATCTATTTTAAACATCTTCACAAGTTTTTGCATTAATATTAGTAAGATAATGTTTATCAGATTGATAATCCATTCTAAATTTAAACGCGATTGAGATAAATTTTACGGACATAACATGTAATTCTACTGATATCAGTATAGCACAACATCGTAAAGAAACCTGGTTTTAAAATCCTTACTAATATAATAAACGATGTAAAGTGATGCGATTGGTATGAATTTGCTTTTGTAATTAATATAAGTATAAAATTGAAAATCTGCCTTTAGCAAGCGATCAATTATCGTGCCTTCTCTATAAGTTGAGCAGACTTTTTTGAGATAGTTTTAATCATTTTATAATTCACTTTCAGCGAGTGCCAAACTATCCGCGATATTAATGGAACGAAACATGACACTAAGCGAATTAGTAGAACACAGGGAGCGCGGATCTAGCCATGTGCATCTAGCTGACATATTCCACAACGCGTCTCGGGAACCGAACCCACCGGAACCATTCCTATCAAAGTCCCTTTTAGAGCCTATATCAAAAGAGACTTATCCATTAAGGGCTCTGTTAGATGCTAATTTGCATGATCCAAGAGTTACAGATGAACCAAGTATGATAAGCAATGTTAACATTCCAGTTGTTATGGATTTCCGTAATAATGTTAACGAAAATGCAGAAAACATGGGTATAATGTCTTTATTCAATAATTTTACTAAGCCCTTAAACGATAATCGTAATAGAACTACATTAATGAAAGACTCTGAAGGAAGAGCTTACAAGACATCTATAGGAGCAGTGAATGTTGCAAATGAAGACATTGAAAAAGAAGATAATGAGAATGAAACCGTTAGACAGAGTCGAGTTCTTAGCGACAGTCCAGACGATGTTGTAAGTTGGAATGAAATATTTTCATTGATGGGAAGAAGTCGCAATAATGATACATCACGACATAATGCTGAAGGTATAAAACATTAATTATTTAAATTTTCCTCTCACATAATAAATACAAACAATCACACACTACTTAATATTGTTGTAACATTTCAGGAGTAGGTGCGAAATCATTTAAGACAATCAGATTGGACGAAGACGCGGATGGTGACGGTTTAATAGTACTGGAAGATCTGCAACACCTTAAAGACTTTGAGAACAACATAGCTTCAGGTTCTGTTGAGAAAATAGAAGTAAATGCATACGAAAGTAAACATTCCACGCCTGCATCAGGTATTCTCGATAAAATACCCAGTCAAACTAAATCCGTGACAGTAGCCACCGCCAGCATTGCTGGTCTAGCAATGATATTATTTTTAGTAACATATGCAGCATTTAAATGGAAACAGCAGAGATCAGTCGTCAGAAAAAAGAGAAGTTTTAATGACGAAAGAATTCCAACCCCAGTTTTTGAACATAGGAAAGGTCACAAGAACAATTGTAGTACTCGCAGTATTAGTCCGATGCTGCAAACATCAAATATTTATACACTAAACACATTAGATTCACAAAATGGTAAAGATTCACCAGATTATATGTGGGACAGTTTGAGAAAACCATTCCAGTAGGCAGTATTTAAGTTATTGACCAATTTATGAATGAATTAGTTTAATTAGTTTAATTGCAATGTTAAGATTAATTAGCTAAATGGGTGTCTCTACAACAAAAATATATTAAGCAAGTAAAATATTGTGGAAAAGCTTTATAATTTAAACCAGTGACCTGATATTGATTAAGATTTTTATAAAATATATCAATATTCATTAAAACATAAATAAAATACCCACAATGCTCTTCTGCTATTTCAAACAGGTAACTTATACTACTAAATGTTATGTTTAGGCTAATTAAGTATACTTTCATTTTATTTCCTGATTTAATTTAATGCATATAATTACATTCCAAATTTAGTTTACTCAAGTATTTGTCTGTACTAGTAATGCAGTCCAAAACCAAACTTAAATTATTCTTTGCTCAATAATTGCAATTTTAGAATTATTCAGAAGTGTTGAATTAATCTTAATTTATTAGTGTTATTTCAGTATTATGGTGTATGTAAGTGCAATGTGACATATCAAAGACATTTTTGAGTGTTACTTATTTTTTTAACTATGTCTTAAAAACAATAAAAAAATAAGTACTTAATTTTCTTTTCTATTTTTATTTGTTAGGTACCTGTAGTTGTCGAAAGTGAATATTTCTTGTAGTTTCTTCAGCACTGGTAAGTCTAATGTGTGTATATTGTTGTAGTAATAGGCATACTGTCTCGCAATACTTCTGTACAGTTTCAAGGCTGACTCAAAAACAGGTGATGGCTGGAAAGAAGTGGATACAGAATAATAAACATTTAGAACAGACTATCAAATCTGAAAAAATATTTATTTATAATAGCTTACCTACAACTACCCTTACAGATCTGTGATGTAATATGATAGGGGAGCCTTACATATTAATCCTTAATCTAAATCTTATACAAATATGTAAACTTAACCTACATCGAAGTTACATATGATATGTAGTCTGTGTGACACATTGTGAATTCACTCAAGTTGCACCACAGTATATTAACTCTCTCATGAACTTGATTGACTGCCCGCATGGCTCTAATAAGAGGACATTTTACCAACAGATTGATTATATCATCAAGATAAAAAATATAGACAATAACATGCATTACTATTTTTAATTATAAGAAAAAATCACACATAATATATGGGTATGTAAAGTAAAAGATTTATGTTTAGAATGCCTACTAAGACAATGACATAATATGGACAGACATATTGGTATTAACCTCAGGGCATGATCATCATTAAAATGCCCTGAAGTTTAATACACAATACGGTATTTTACACCATCATCAATTGACATACTTTTTATGAGCTGTCAAAACGATATTCTCCTATAGATTTTGTACGGCAAAACACCTTATGACGTCACTAAGTAAACAACTCAATTGCCTAACTATTTATTGATTACAAAGCATCTAAAAATCTAGTTTTACGGTAAATTGAATATGAAAAAGATTTTTAGGGCTTAAATTAGGAGATTTTTTATAGAGATTATGTCTTACATTTATTGGTTAATGATGTAAAATACCCTATTAGGTTACAAGTACAAAGGAGGATGTCTTGAATAGTATTAGCTAGGAAGAATCAAGAGGAAGTAACACATCAAACTGTGGGGGAAGGTTGTTTTTCCTTAAAATATTATTATTTTTATTAATTACCTTGAGTTCTGCTAGCTCCTCCAATGTGAAGTATAGAATAGTAGAATATTTATCAGGTAATATGTCAATATATGGCTTCCAAAATGAATCTGTAAAAACAAGTTTTATTGATAAATATATATAATTTTATTTTAATTATTATTAGCTGAAGGGACTTTTTGTTAGTTATGCACTATTCTTTAGAATTGGACAAATTGTTTGTGTATTACAATTATTGTCAGATGTATAGGAAATGGTATAAGAATACATATACCTCTTTATAACCAAATTCAGGTAATCAAATGTGTACCATATTGCCAGTAAAACTGAGCTGTTGAGTTTGCTTGAAACCACCATTTCTAACTAGCCATATTCCATTGCAAATTAAATATGGCTGTAGTAGTAGTATATTAAATTTGTAGTGTTAACTTACCAGGATTATTTTTTTCTAGCAGCAGAAACATTGCCAATGTGATATTTGGCATGCTTTGCAGTAACGGGTCAACATTTATAAAGCTACCTAACTCGGACTCCTTCGCATTCTTCTCTGTCATCATTACCTTTGATGGTACTGTTAGAATAAGTGATCCTTCCTTAAATTCTTTTGTAGTTTTCAGACCCAAGTCATATCCTTCAAACTCGGCGATTTCAATGCCTGTAATATTTTGAGAAAGAAGCTGCCAATTATTTATTTAAGTGTTTCATGTTATTTTCTTTTGCATTACAAAGTAGCACTTGTTTATAAGCAGACAATTGATAAGAATTTCAACACGATAAGGCAAATTGTGAGTTTAGGACTCTTTCAAGTTTTCTCTGAACAAAATTTGTAGGACTGTTGTAACTTACCATCAAGTTGAACCTCATTTGCATTTAGCCATTTAATATACTTGTCTATATTCATCTGCCTCTGGTTTTGACCACTCTTATGTTGATGACCCTCGAGTTTTAATATTTCTTTGATCAAAGCATCGATTTCTAAGTGATGCTCCCAACTTTTTGTCACGTTATTAGAAGACTGGAATATGCCCGTAAGTCTCAAGACCTTGTCGGCTAGGACTGTTAATTCTTTTCTCTTTTGCTGTATAAACTTGTTGTTTTCTTTCCCTGCATTCTTCTTAGGATTCTGTTTAGATTGCGATTTGCGACCCATTTCGTATACTTAAAGTAGCACTTCAAAAGTAAAACCAACTAAAAATATATAAAGTAACTTAATCTAAAACGTGGGAATATTGTACGCTAAAAATAGGTCTCCAAAATTTTGAAATGTTTTCCTTTCAAAGTGAATGACAGCTCACAGCAGGTCATGTAAGAAGTGACATAAAGTCAGTTACACACTATCTGTACAATGTTACAACTATCTAGAATGCAAAACGAAAATAATTGGTGTTTTATAATAATTTGTGTATAATGGGAGGATCAAAATAACGTGTAGCCTTCTGGTATGCAGTAGTAGGGAGAGAAAAAGGAGGCTTAACAATAGAGTCCAGTGTGGCACACCTTGATCATTACTACAGAATTTCATGGAACGGTTAGAATATGTCTTTATGCATATGAACTTTTGAATAATGCACAAACAAAAGATATTATGGAAATGTCACTGAACTTTCAAAATTATTTTTCAGGGTATTTATAAATTCTGTTGAACATTATTTTACAGTGTAGACCCTACCTTACTCTACAACTGTGTTCCATACTAGGGTGAAAGACTGTGTGTGCCGTATTTTGAGCATTAACGCGGCTATCAAACGTCATACGATTACGATCTTATTACGATTGATTATATGTAAATCTGTTTATCTTTAGTGGAACGTGGAACGCATTTACTGGCGGGAGTTTTCAAAACTTTTATGATAACCATTGAGTTATAATGTACTTCGTACTAGAGGAGTCACCTCAACTAAATTTTTTGTAACACGAGTTAGAGTGCATGCACCCTAACTCACTTAGTCTATGTCGAGCGCTTGCAGCAGTGAGACGATTTCGAGTGCAAAGTTTTGTTCAAAAAATATGCCTTTGTGTGCATTGAGATACTGTTCAAACAGCTTGAGAAATATAATTATAATTCAAGGAGTGATTTTTTACCAGTAAGTTCAAAATATTATCTTTAAAACATGCCTAATTTTATTATTTGTAATTATTATTGGAAAGTATGACGTGTCACCTCGACGGCGGCCATGTTGATGTTAATATCAAAGAGTAAAATATTTGTTGCATGCGCAGAATGGACACTATCGTCGGGTAACGTTAAACAATTACGAACATAAGAATGTTATTAATAATCATGAGAAAAAATGTATAAAGTAATATTAATATTTTTTATTTATTAAATATATTTTTTTAAGGTTTCGTCGGCCGTGTCCTAGTACTAGAGAATTATGGATTAATTTTATTCAGAAGAATCGCAGCAAAGTCACGTGATTGCCAATAGAATATTCACGAATATGTTCCGTTCATTTTAAGGAAAACGAGAAATACACCACAAAGTCAAGAAGAGTACTTATATTATTTCATGGGAAATAAAAATTTTACAGTTTAAATTCGTTTTTTTTTATATAACATCATACAAGATATTGTGAGGCAACTGAATATACTTATGTTTCTTCTAAATTCACGACTTTCTGACTAATTTTGCCTCTGTTAAGTTCCACGTATACACTGACCGACACTGTGATACTCACTACCCTTTCAATCATTTTTTTTTTATTTTGTTATATTATTATTTTCCACATAATTTATGTTATACATTTCTTATTTTAAATATAACTATCTCTACAACGATACCTATAATGCACATAATATTAAAGAAGCCTATAGAAGTCAACTTCAAAAATATGTCGCATCTGCGCGCATTGGTGTTATCTATGGCACCCGCTTGCAGTGCGCATGCTCCGCTGTCACCAAATTACGCGCCATATTTTGTTTGAAATAGCTCCTCTAGTACGTAGTACATTATAACTCAATGATGATAACACAGTTTGCGACAGAGGTGGTCGAGGTGGACATAAACATGTGAAGGGTGTTGCATAATGTATTGTTTTTTTTCAGTTTAAAAACAATTGTATTTTCATCCCACCTATTCGAAAAAGACGACTTTGTTCCCCTTTAAGTACGCCCAAAGTTGGTGTTTTCTATAAGAAACTTTCAGCGGGAAATAATATATATATATATTTTTTTTTTTGAAATTTTATATCTGCAATCAGTCTACTTAGACTATAATCAGGGGTCCACCCTTTATAGCAGAACTTTTTACGTCATAATTTTATTTTGCATAGCAACGGATAGTATAAACCTCTTTTCGCAGAAAATCGTTTGGCATACACTCATTTACCATACACCGAAACCCATAATTTTGTAAGTCAGAATCATCTTTAGGCATAAATTTTATATCCATAATAATCAATAAGTATAACCATCACATCGTAGAAAGTTCAAAACCAGAATCATCTTTTGCCATATATTTTATATCCATAATAATCAAAAGAAGAACCATCATATCGCAGAAAATTCACAGCAAGAATTATCTTTTGGCATGCATTTCATATCTTATTTTGGCATGCAGCAAGCATGCAGCAAGCATGCAGCAAGCATGCAGCAAGCATGCAGCAAGCATGCAGCAAGCATGCAGCAAGCATGCAGCAAGCATGCAGCAAGCATGCAGCAAGCATGCAAGCATGCAAGCATGCAAGCATGCAAGCATGCAACAAGCATGCATCATGCAGCAGGCATGCAACATGCAGCAGGCATGCAATATGCAGCAAGCATGCAACATGCAGCAGGCATGGCTTCTGACACGGCTCCGGCGCTGCGGGGCTCCTGCGGCCCCACGCGAGCTAATCGTCGCAGATGGTTTTACGTCCACCACCGCAGCTTCGGCTTGCTGGCCGGCTTCGCCGGCCAGCCTCAGCCGCGGCGGTGTGCGTTAAAACCACCTGCTCCTCACCTCGCGGGCCGCCTCGCCCCTCCGCGCCTTCGCGGGTCTAAATTACACTCTAGGGGTAGGGTAGACAAGACTACGTGAAGTCGGTTTTCCAGCGATTCATTTCTGTCACTCACTTTTGTAGCACACCATAGTGATTTTTTAAAACAATATTTTTTTTCAATATGACTAATAAATTATTTCTATTGAAATTCTGTGATCTTTGTAGAATCATGCTAAGTCAAATTATGCCAAATAATCGGCGCTCTAAATAAACGTTATGCTAAACGAAATTATGCAAAATTGTAACTCTGACAAAGGTAATTATTCCCAATACAATTCTGCCATCTTAAAAGTATCCCATTTAAAATACGGACATAAAAACATTAGGCCAAAAAACAATTATGTTAAATATTTTTATACCCAATATTCGTTTAAAATAGTTTCTGCCAAGTGAGTTATGCCAAATAGGTTTCGGAGAAACAAGTTTCTGCCAGATAGAGGGCACCCTATGATCAGATGCGTGGAAGTTAAATCTGGGTTTTTATAGTATTAGGGCCAGTGTCCCAATTCTATTTAGTCAGGCAGCACGACATCGGCTTTCTTGAGTCTCTTGGGATGGTTCTGCACCAGTAGTAAGTGTGAAAGAGGATTTGGATGAGAGTTCAATCTTTCCTTGTACCTCTTTAGGTACCGCTCCGTTTCTTCAAGGATTGTTGGCATTTCAAGATATTCATGGATTTCCGTGTTGCGTGTATACCAGGGGGCAGCTGCTATGACCCTTAAGATATTGTTTTGGGCTCTTTGTATGCACACAATATTTGATTTGCTAGCAAAAGACCATAATTGAATGCCATATGTCCAAATTGGTTTTATAATAGAACAATACACTCTTAGTTTGTTACTCAGAGATAGTGCAGATTGTCGTCCCAGAAGCCAAAGCAGGTTTCTGAAGCGGTAATTGATTTCTGTTCTTTTTGTCTTGAGGTGGTTTTTCCATGCAAGTCTGCGATCCAAGTAAAATCCCAGGTATTTCACAAAACTAGATTGAGGCAGGGCTTCCTGGCCCAGTTTTACCGATGGGCAGTCTCCACGTCTGAGTGCAAATGTAATGTGGTGGGATTTAGGCGCACTAGCTTTTATTCGCCATTTGTTAAGCCAATCGTTGGTCTGGGTAAGTTGTTTTTGCAATATGCTGCTTGCTTTTTTAGGATCTTTGTTACAAGCTAGGAATGCTGCGTCATCAGCAAAGGTTGCAACAGAGACGTCAACACATTGGGGAAGATCACTGGTAAAGATATTATATAAAACTGGGCCCAGAACGGAGCCTTGGGGTACCCCTGCTAGGCACGCGACAAGGGATGATCTTGCATCACGCAGTTTAACTTGAAAATACCTATCACTAAGGTATGATTTCATTAACAGGTAAAATGAGTGGGGCATAAGTTGTTTTATCTTGCACAGTAGTCCCTTGTGCCACACCCGATCAAAAGCCTGCTGGACGTCAAGAAAGGCAGCTGAACAGTACTCCTTGTTTTCCATGCATTGTCTTATGGTGCGGTAGACTCGGTGTACCTGCTCTATGGTGAAGTATTGCTCACGGAAACCAAATTGGGGATCGGGAATAATTTTGTTTTCTGAGAGGTGTAGTTTCAGTCTATTTAAGTATTACCTTTTCCCATAGCTTCGATAGTACTGGGGTGAGGCTAATAGGGCGATAAGATGAAGCTTCATCCGCCGGCTTTCCGGGTTTGTGTATCATCACGATTTGTGAGATTTTCCATAGAGCAGGTACATATGAGGTCCTGAAAGAAGCGTTGATAAGGGTAGTGAGGAAGACAAGTCCTTTACGGGGGAGCTCCTTAAGTATTTTAGGAGTAATTAAATCGAATCCTGGTGCTTTGTTAGAGTTCATTGTAAATATTAATCTGGACAATTCGCGTGGAGAAGTTGGTCGCAGTGGTAGACAAAGTTGCAAGTCCTGGTTAAGAATGTTGTCTATTTCAGGATCCTCAGGAACACAAGAGTCATTTGGTTTGAAGACATTGCCAAGATGGGTGGCAAGCATCAGTCTTTTCTTGGTCAGAACGAGCCCAGGAATTCCCTAACTAATAGGAGGGAAACATTGCTGGGGTGATGGTAGGTGTTTAGTCGCTTTCCATAGAGAGTGGATGCCATTTGAATTAGGAGACATTCTTTCAAGTCTTTGTTGTGTTTCTTCATTTCTAGCATTCGCAAGGATCTCTTTGAGTTCTTTGATTGCCCGGTTAAGGAGAGTTTTGTCCTGTTCATTATGTGATGTTTGCCAGATTCTACGCAGGCGTCTTTTTTCAGCAATTTTGCTTCGGACTTTGAGTGGAGTAAGTGAGCTGTGTGCCAGTCTCTTAAGCTTAGGAGTACTGTTCCACGCAGCTACTTGTATAAGATTAGTAATGCGTTGTCAACATCTTCAGGCAATTTCAGAGATAAGTTTAGATTAATCTTGTCCTCAACATACTCCCTAAAGTTATCCCAATCGGTTTTATAATTATAGAGTACGTCGTTAGGCTCGTAATAGGCAGCGGTCTTACTCAGTCTTAGGATAATGGGGGTGTGGTCTAATGAACCGTCCAGACAAGATTCAGTTTGGGTGAATTTGTGGCAAATGTTTTTTGTGATTAAGAAGTCAACAAGGTCAGGGAGCTTGTTCCTGTCTGTTGGCCAATATGTTGGTTTACCTGTAGACAAGGTTGACATGTTTTTTGCATCCATGGTTTTTTTAAGTTCGCGTCCCCTGGTCAATGTGAGCCTAGAACCCCAGTGGTTATGTTTGGCATTCCAATCGCCCCCTGCTATAAATGTATTCCCTAGGGTCTCAAAGAAATCTGCAAACATGTTTTCCTTGATATTATGTCTAGGCGGGCAATATACAGCGGAGATATTAAAAGGCCCTGATGGATCTTCTACCCTAACAGTCGTGGACTGGAGGTAATCAGTCGCAAAGGGTTCAAGTAGATAGTGTTTTATACTATTTTTAGGGTTCCGTAGTCAACTAGGAACCCTTATAGTTTCGCCATGTCTGTCTGTCTGTCCGTCCGTCCTCGCTTAATCTCTGTGACCGTTAGCACTAGAACGCTGAAATTTGGTACCAATATGTATATCAATCACGCCGACAAAGTGGTAAAACAAAAATTGGAAAAAAAACGTTTTGTTATGGTAGCCTCCCTATATGTAAATAGAGAAGTGGTTTTTTTTAATTTCAACCATGACGTGTGATATATTGTTGGATAGGTATTTAAAAATGAATAGGGGTTTACTAAAATCATTTTTTGATAATGTCACTAATTTTGGAAATAATCGCTCCAAAAGGAAAAATCAAAGCGTCCCCCCCTCTAACTTTTGACCCGTACGTTTAAAAAATATGAAAAAAATCTGGAGAGTAGAACTTTATAAGGACTTTCTAGGAAAATTATTTTGAACTTGATAGACAGAACAGTTTTTGTACAAAAAAGACAAAAAGGTTGTACAAAATAATTTCTGCGTACTTAGTATGTCAACGTAACAAATAGCCTTTTTTTAAACTTATAAGTAGATAAACTTATTATGACGGACGGGAAACTACGGAACCCTACATTGAGCGTGGCCCGACACGCTCTTGGCCGGTTTTTTATTACGACAGCAGAACCGCCATGTGATCCGCCACTTGGGTGAGGGGTATGGTACACGCAGAAGCCACGTATACGTATGTCACTCCTGACTGTTGTGTGAGATTCTGATATCAGGCATATATCAATTTTATGTTCATTAAGAAATACTTCTAGCTCATTTGTGTTGGGTGCAATGCCATTGATGTTCCAGGCAGCTATGAATAAATACATCATTTTGTAAGTTTTGAGACGAGAGTAGTAATAAGGCTCACTAATGAACCTATTTGTTGAATTAGGAGATCCATCTTTTCGCTTTGCTTGATGAGAATATGTTCTAGTGTGTGGGCTTGCTGTTGGCTAGCTTGGGATCGATCTTGGGGTGCAGAGTTAGATCCATGAACTGCTTCTGCATAAGATTTTTGATGCGTTTTTATTGAGTCTCGTGTATTAATAGTAGGTTGGTCAGCTGCAGGATTTAATACTGTTTGGGAGTGCTGCATTCTGTCGCGTGGGATGCGGTTATTCTTGCGAGCCAAAATGTGTTTGTACACTTCACAGCCTTTATAGTTTGCTGGGTGGTCACAAGAGCATAGTGCGCATTTGGCTGGAGTGGTTCTATCTTTCTTTGTGCAATCTGAACTTTTATGACCTTCTCCGCATTTGACACATCGATGAGGTCTCATACAATTATTCTTGGTGTGACCATACTGTTGGCATCGCTGACATTGTGCAATGCTTTTAGCTTTGCGAGGATCTTCTATTTTGACTTTCTGGTTGAATATGTACTGTATGTTTTTGATCTCACGATTGTGAATGTTTTGCTTCACATTAACGAAAAAGGTTGAGGTGGGTCTTTTGTTAGGGCCATAGCGAGCGTTAATTATCTCGCCGACAATTTCATTGTTTGTAGCTTCAACTGCTTCTCTTATCGCATGATGGTTTGGAGAACTTTGGAGGTATCAGAAGGTGAAGAAATAACTTGTAGAATCTTCTGTCGATAATATATTTATTTGAAAAATAGCGCGTCTTAAATACTATTTACAATTTTTGCTCTAACCAATAAAAACTCTTACATTAAAATAATTTCACTCTTGACAAAAATGTAGACCAATAATTTACAAGCAATTTTAAACCAATCACCGCACAGCACAGTTGTCGCGAGAAATCCGCACGGTGCGCTTGTGAGCTCGAAGCGCGCGCGCGTGTTTTGCGCGCCAAAAGCGAAGGCATAAGTAGATGTGCCGGGCCGGCGCGCGCTTTCATTAGGGCGCGGCCCCCGTCGAGTGCAGAAGTGTTGAAGTGTTGAGTGCGGCGACTGAAGATAGTGACTCGATGTTCCTGGTGCTCACGATGGCGGCGTGTAATATTCACAGCGCAGTCCTGGTTGCAGAATGTTACAAAAAGTTCTTTTCAGAACTCTTGATTTCTATCAATATTTCTTGCGGAATGTCAGGAACGTAAACAACGTATAATAATACGTATAAAACAGTTCTTTTCAGAACTTCAAAAAACAGTTCTTTTCAGAACTACCTGTTTCTTGTTTCTTGCGGTGAGTCAATAAACGTGGTAATGTGTGTGGCTACAGTACTCCCCCTCAAGCGAAGCGTACCGGCAGCTTGACGGCTCGGCCCGAGCGTGTTGTTTTGTTGATGGCGGGCTGTGACGTCACGTTGGCCGTAGGTACTTGTGCTTGCTGGTTGCTTGATGTGGTACTGGCCGTGGTTTGCTTGGTAACGGTAATGGTATTCTTGCTTGGAGGTAAGGTATTGGTACTGGTGATGGTATTCTGGCTTGGAGGTAATGTATTGGTGATGGTTATCTTGCTTGAAGGTAATGTATTGGTGATGGTAATATTGCTTGAAGGTAATGTATTGTTATTCTCCGCTATGACGTATGCAGGCTTCAGTCGGTCAATCGAAATGTTTGCTTGCCGATTTGGTAGCTGTATAGTGTATACTTTTTCTGTTCGGTTTATGACACGATAAGGGCCTTCATACGGAGCTTGAAGTGGTTTCTTGACTGCATCAGTTCTGATAAACACGTGACTGCATTTGTGTAAATCTTCATGCACGAATACGCGCTTATTATTGCTGTGATGCTCGGCGATTGCTTGAGGTTTGTTTACTTGTATGACGTCACGAAGTTTTTCGACGTAAGTATAATCCATTGAGGGTGTGGATGAGGAGGTACTTGCGAAAAAATCTCCGGGTAAACGTAGGTTGTAGCCGTAGGTAAGTTCAGCGGCGCTCACTCCGGTGTCAGTGCGCAGTGCGGCTCGTAAACCAAGTAGCACTGTCGGGAGTTCGTTGACCCATGTACTTGTGTCCGATAGTTTGGCTCGTAATGATGTTTTGAGCGAGCGATGCCACCGTTCGACCATTCCGTTACTTTGAGGATGATACGGAGTGGTGCGATTTTTCTTGATTCCCATCACTTTCATTAAGTTTTGAAACAGCTGACTCTCGAACTGAGGACCTTGGTCGCTTGTTATTGTAGTCGGGCAACCAAATCTTGATATCCAATGTTTGTAAACAATGTCGGCTATTCGAACAGCTGATATCTCGTCTGTAGGGATTGCTTCGGGCCATTTTGTTAGTCGGTCGATCATTGTCACTAGGTAACGATGTCCTTGAGATGTTGTAGGTAGAGGTCCGACAATATCGACGTGTACATGTTGGAAGCGGTCGGTTGGCGGGAAAGATGAGATGTTCGAGAATGTGTGACGTTGTATCTTGCTTTTCTGACATTGTATACAGGTTCGAGTCCAACGGCTGATATCTGCGTTCATTGATGGCCAAAAATATTTTTGAGTTGTAAGTTTTCGAGTCGTGCGGGTACCAGGGTGACTGATATTGTGCACGCTGTTAAAAACTTCCTGTCTGTGTGCCTCCGGTATATACGGTCGTATATATGGCGTAGATGTTTCGCAGTACAACTCGACGTCTGAGTTAGGTATTATTATTTTCTTGAGATTGATGTTGGTTTCTTGTAATAATTGTTCGATGTTGCTGTCTCTTTCTTGCGCGCTGGCTATGTCCTTGAAGTTAATCGATGTTGGGCACGATATTGTTTCTATGCGGCTGAGTGTGTCGGCGACGATATTTTGTTTACCGCTGACGTGACGTATGTCAGTGGTAAATTCACTGATAAACAACAGCTGTCTTGTTCGTCGCGGTGTTTCTGTGTTGGACTGCATTTTCGACATTACATATGTTAGCGGCTTGTGATCCGTGAATATAATAAGATGACGACCTTCGAATGTCTTGCGAAAATGTTTGACTGCCATATATATAGCAAGTAGTTCTCTGTCGAACGTAGAGTACTTCTTTTGTGCTTCACTAAATTTCTTCGAATAGTATCCGAGTGGCTGCCATGTTTCGTTTAGGTATTGTTGTAGTACGGCGCCAGCTGAGTTATCGGATGCGTCGCAGAATAAAGCTAGCGTAGCGTGATGCGATGGATGAGCGAGTAAAGCTGCTTGTATGATGCTGGCTTTACATAGCTCGAATGCTTGAGTTGCTTCGCTAGTCCATGTGATTTGAGTTTTATCTCGCTTCTTTACGTTATGTAGGTATGAATTTAGTGGTGCTTGTAGTACTGCGGCGTTGGGAATGTGTTCGCGGTAGAAGTTTATCATTCCGAGGAATCTTCTTAATTCTTCGATTGTAGTCGGCTGAGGATAATCGGTGATTGCTTGAATTTTATGTTGCGGTGGCTTGATACCTTCTTGCGTTACAGTGTAACCAAGAAACTGGACTTCTTGTTTGCCTAGGTTGCATTTGGCGGGGTTTATAGTGATGCCATTTTCTTCTAATCGCTTCAGTACGGTGTGGAGGTGTTCTCTGTGTTGATCTTCGTTTTCAGATGCCAATAGGAGATCGTCGATGAATGGAAAGACGAAATCTAATCCGCGTAGTACTTCGTGTATATATCGTTGAAACGTTTGTCCCGCGTTCTTCAAACCAGGGCACATACGTGGAAATTCGAATAATCCCATCGGGTGATGATGGCTGTCTTCTGTATATCTTCTTCTCTCACGCTTAATTGTTGGTATGCACGGTTGAGATCTATTGTTGAGAAGATGGTTTTCCCGGACAGGTGATGAGTGAAGTCTTTGACGCGTGGTACAGGATAGCGATCGGGTATGGTGATAGAATTGAGTCGGCGATAATCACCACATACTCTAATATCGCCATTTTTCTTCGGCACGATGTGTAGAGGTGATGACCATGGACTTTTGCTTGGTCGGCATAATCCTTGTTCGATCATATTTTCGAATTCCTTCTTCACTGTTTCGAAACGATGCGGCGGGATAGGTCGGGCTCGGCTGTGTATTGGTGGTCCCGTTGTTTCGATAAAATGTTGTACGTTGATATCGGAGTTTAGTTTCATCGACGTCAATCTTGTAATTCCGGGGTACTGAGCTAATATTTCGTGGTATGACTGCGTCATGTCGATGCTGCGTACAGTAGGTACGTTCGATACTCGTAGCGGTGCGTTGACTTGTAGGCTCGTAACACCGTCGATTAATCTTCTGTTTTTCAAGTCGACGATAAGTTGATGATGCTTGAGAAAGTCTGCTCCGAGTATTGGTTTTGTGACGTCAGCAACGATGAATTTCCATAAGTACGGACGGCGTAAGTTGAGATCGAGAGTTAATGTTTTCTCGCCATACGTAGCTATAGTTGTGTTATTCGCTGCGTATAGCTGGAAAGGTAACGGCTGTGGTATCTGTCCCTTTCTTCGTGGTAATACGGATATGTTTGCGCCGGTGTCGACTAAGAATGATAGTTTAGAATTCTTGTCTGTGACGTAGAGGCGGTGGGACTTTTCTTGAACGCCGGTGTCCGCCATTTCCAACGTTCCGTCTAGTTTTCCGACTTATCTTTTTTGAATGAGCACGGCGATGTACAGCGTCGGGCTTGTTCTTTAAAGCGGCGATGGTAATAGCAGAACGGTGATGGCGATGTTTCGCGATGGCGTGGTTTTGATGTACTACGGTTTCGTGACGTGTGACGACTGCGGCGATAGTTGTTGTTGTTGTAATGTCTTGATGTTTTTAACTCGGCGATTTCCAGGGATAATTTTCTTATTTCATTGATGAGATATTGCGTGTCTGCTAGTGATGTGGATGGTGATGCTGGTGGTGGTGAAGCATGCACGGCTGCGACTTGGGTTGCCGATGTCTGCTCCATGATTTTATCGGCGAGTAGCGCGAGTTCGTCGAGCGCTGTCTTCGTGCTGAATGTTTCGCTGACTGCGAGTACTGAGCGGACGTGTGACGGGAGATGGTTTGTCCACATAAGTCGCAGTGTGGAGTCTGGTATTTTGTCTGTGGCGAGGTTGCGCATGCGGCGGAGTAGTTGCGTCGGCTTCTGGTCTCCTAGCTCCATTTCGGACAGTAGTTTCTGGAACTGGCGGCTGTCAGATTCTTCGTACGCTGATATGAGTCTGCCTTTGATGGCTTGGTACTGATCCTTCTCCGGTGGGTTGTACAGCAGGTCCATGATTTGCTCAATATCTTGGCGTTCGAGCTGTGCGATGACCATCTGTGCGAGCTGAGCTTGTCCTTTGTTGAGGTCGTTAGTTGCGGCTTCGAAACTGATGAACCAGAGTCGTGGTCGGTCGCGCCAGAAAGGTGGGATGCGCATAGTTAGTGATATGCCGGCAGCTTCAGTCTTCTGTACGGGTTGCGATGACACGGTAGATTGTTCTTCAGACGGGCAGGGATTCGACATATTTAACTGGATTTGAGCTTGATCTTGAACGGGCAGAGTTTCTGTTCTTGAACGGGCAGAGCTTCGCCGTAGTCTTCTTTTCTTTCTTCAGTGTTGAGGTTCGGAGTCACCACTTTGGAGAACTTTGGAGGTATCAGAAGGTGAAGAAATAACTTGTAGAATCTTCTGTCGATAATATATTTATTTGAAAAATAGCGCGTCTTAAATACTATTTACAATTTTTGCTCTAACCAATAAAAACTCTTACATTAAAATAATTTCACTCTTGACAAAAATGTAGACCAATAATTTACAAGCAATTTTAAACCAATCACCGCACAGCACAGTTGTCGCGAGAAATCCGCACGGTGCGCTTGTGAGCTCGAAGCGCGCGCGCGTGTTTTGCGCGCCAAAAGCGAAGGCATAAGTAGATGTGCCGGGCCGGCGCGCGCTTTCATTAGGGCGCGGCCCCCGTCGAGTGCAGAAGTGTTGAAGTGTTGAGTGCGGCGACTGAAGATAGTGACTCGATGTTCCTGGTGCTCACGATGGCGGCGTGTAATATTCACAGCGCAGTCCTGGTTGCAGAATGTTACAAAAAGTTCTTTTCAGAACTCTTGATTTCTATCAATATTTCTTGCGGAATGTCAGGAACGTAAACAACGTAGGGTCATTTCGCCTGTTCGCGTCCATTTAGTGCAGTTGGCAACTTTGACGGCGATAATAAAATTGTTCTAAAACTATTTTTTATGAAAAAAATATGTGATGTGTTAGTTATATTAGTCTATTTTAAGATTTACTTGCAGTTTTGTTCGAAACCTGTAGTGATTTTTTTTTAAATAGAAAAGTTTCAGAAATAGGCGTTTTACCCAGTTTGCGTCCAAAAAATCCAAATTGCGTCCACCCGTGGACCACTTTGCGTCCAACCACTTAGAAAAGGAATAAAGGGGTGATATTTTGAAGAATTTGTAAAAAAAGCTGAATTACAAAAAAATCTTTATTTATGAATATACCTAAATTATAAAAAAATGGTCAGGTGCGAGTCGGACTCGTGCAACGAGGGTTCCGTTATTATTTTATTTTTGTAAAATACATTCAAATTTACGGTTTTCGGAGCTTTTCCTTTACTTATGCCACATGATAATGCTTCTTGCTAAATTTCATGATTCTAGGTCAATTGGAAGTACCCTATAGGTTTTGATTCCCTTGCAAATGTCTAAATGTGCAAGAATATAATTTAAATTACCAACAAAAAATCTTTTTGGATACCAAAAGGGATTAATGATCACCAAATTGTGTTAGGTTAGGTTAGAACTGTGACCACACAACAACTAGATCTACTAGTGATTCATAAAAAGTTTCAGTTTTCAGTCAAATTCATATAAAACCAAATTGGATCTAGTTTATAATGTTTTAAGAAGCGTTATTTGGTGACCATTTATCCATTTTGGTAACCGTTTAGAACTTTTTTGGGCGGTGTTTAAACACAAGCCAATGTGAAATATAATTGGAAAGTAAACAGCCATACATTTTTGTTGCGTTGATTCAGAAATTAGATTTTTTCACTACTTTGAGAGTTAGCAGACCTATGTATGTGATATTAATTTCAGCAGCTTGATATCACGACGCCTTTCTGAGAAAAAGGGTCTTGACAGACGGGTAGACGGACGGACAGCAAAGTGATCATTAAGAGTTCCGTTTTTACTTTCACTAGGAACGAAAGTACGGAACCCTAAAAATTAACATTATTTTCATTAAAAAAATACATATTATTTCATCTCAACATTGATTGTAAATAGTACATAAATAATGATTGCACATTTTACAATAAACAGTAAACAGTTCTGTTCTTTTTGCTAAATATCAGTCTTGATTAATAATCCGTTTGTCTGTCTGTCTCTCCTTCATGCCTAAACCACTGAACCGATTTGAATGAAATTTGGTACAGATATAGTCTGGGACCTGAGAAAAGACATAGGATAGATAGTTTTCATTCCGGAAACAACCGGGAACGGAAAGACAATTGTATTTAACTAAAATACTTAGTGGACGCAATTGGATTTATTATTATCCACTGTAGGTACAGTTTGCGTCCATTGCGGACGCAAAGTGGAAGTTTTGTAAATTCGATGTATTAATTCGCGTCCACCTTATTTTAATCCTTAAATGTAAAAAACCTAAGCAAATTCATGATTAACATTATTCCTTTTTTCATTATAAAAGTCTAGAAACAGCTATTAATCCTAAAATTCACATAAAACAATATTAAACTTATCATCGAACGCACCACTGCACACTATTTTTTATCTAAAAAATCGCGCTTTCGCGCTTCCTTGTTAAACAGCCGGGACTAAATATTTTTTTAAACAGGATTGGTTTATCGCACGGACCTTTTGACCTTATGTGCGTGTCTCTTATACATTGAGGTATTACCGGAAATGACTATTTGTTTGACTGGTGTGAAAGTTTTCTTAATTTCGAGGACTTTTTGAAGGAGATCCGTAAAATGGACGCGAATTGGTCTATGGACGCGAACAGGCGAACTTACCCTATAATAATACGTATAAAACAGTTCTTTTCAGAACTTCAAAAAACAGTTCTTTTCAGAACTACCTGTTTCTTGTTTCTTGCGGTGAGTCAATAAACGTGGTAATGTGTGTGGCTACAATGGGGTGTCGTGTGATGTAAGTCCTTGATAACAAAGCGGTAGCATTTGGCATCTTTTGGTGTGAATGTGTGTCCGATGAGACCATTCTCTCGAATGTCACTAATAACGTTTTTATAGTTGTCGGTTGTATTAATCATAACCCGTGTATTGTTCTTATTGATAATTCTAAACTTGAAATCAGCCGGTGTAATGACAGTCTCAATTAATTTGGTCAATTCCTTTAGATCATCATTCTATTCCATAAAGAATGATTGGTGGAGGCTTGGTTACTGCTGGAGGTTGGTTAACTTCTTCTTCTGTCAGGTCGATTGGAAGACCAGCAAATCGATTCCCTGTTATTTTAGTTGTAGGCGGCGGTGAGAGCTCGGGAGCCTTACGTTTTTTAGATATCGGCACAAGTTGCCATTTTGGGGGCGGCTTTTCTATTTCTGACAAATGAGAATCAGGTGTAGTTGTTGTGAGTTTATTGGACGCTGTGCTTAGATTCAGCATAATAGGCACAGTGGTTG
The DNA here is from genome assembly GCA_033675125.1 of Athetis lepigone. Classification (NCBI taxonomy): domain Eukaryota; kingdom Metazoa; phylum Arthropoda; class Insecta; order Lepidoptera; family Noctuidae; genus Athetis; species Athetis lepigone. Next base: position 9,271,999 of record CM066240.1, read on the forward strand.
TACTAGTTTCTCTAGGTAGTGAATCACTCAGAGAGTTAGATCTCGGTCTCGTGAAGAGAGAAGGGTGAAGAACTTGCTGGGTCATGGCTTTTTTGCTGCTTGTCGTAGCATGCACTGGTTTTTTGGGTGATGTTTGTTTCTGAGGGCCATGAGTATCACTTAAGTTTGTCTGACTCGGAGTCTGTTGCGCTACTCCTGTCGTATTACTACCATTATCGATGTTCATGGTAGATTGCAAAATTAAACGATGGCAACATTTTTCCAATTGTCATATGACATACTGACATGTCATAAACAAGAAAATAAAAAGTAAATATTTATGTGGGTAGGTGAAGAACGATCGAAAAAACAATTGTAACTTCGTAATTTTAGGCACTATTTTCTGTTTAAATCACAAAACACTATGAGTTATTAACAATTATCACTATAATAAGTTTGTTTTAAAACACAAAAATATCCAAGAGCACTTTTGCATATGTTGACAGTTGACAGAAGTATCAGCGGGCAATAATGACGCTCCAAATTCAAAAAGTGCGCCTAAAAGTAACTTTTAATCGCACATTTCGCACTGTTTGAATTTTGAGCGTTTTTGCATGTTTTACGCCCTGTTATAAGTGCACCTAAAAACTCGCCAAAGAATCGAACGCAAATAATGAATTGCTGGTACGACGTTCAATACTACGCCACGGCTAAATAAAAAAAACTGAAATAGAAATAGAACACGCAAACTACAGCCCGAGTTCTCGTAAAAATTTTCACGGATTGTTTTGCAGCAAATTATTAATGTAGCTGCTATTATTATCAAGATATCATAATAATAGCATTATTATCAAGATATGGTAATAATAGCGGCTACAATAATAATTTTACAATAAAATATGAAGTGCCTTTTATTTTCTCATAGGGGGTGATGAAAAGTAGAGTGTATCACTCGGGCGCAAAATATATTTTTGGCTCGGGCGACGTACTTTGGATCCCTCGCTACGTTCGGAATTCTACTCTAGAATCCCTCACTTCGCTCTGGATTCAAAAAACGCCCTCGCCGTAAAAATATTACTTTGCTCCCTGTAATACAATCTACTATTCTATACACATTTTTACTGGAGGCATTTTGGAACGTCAATTACAATAAAAAAATATATGTCACCGGAAAATAACAAGATCCGTAAGTTTATCAATCTACTAGGAAGTTTATAAACTTCCATAGGATTCTAAACGGGAGATAAATTCTAATATTTTACGTCCACATTTTCGTAAATTTATCAATTTCCGACGTCATACAGTAAATTTATAAACTAACGGATATCTATTCGTAAGATTTTAAATGGTTCGACCAATCACAGAAACTCTTTTAAATATACGCATCTTTGAAATACGTAAAATAACACACTGCTCTCTGATTGGTCAATGTTCATAGTGGCAATGCTTGTGTCCAAAGACTTTGGTATAATCAGACTTGACAAACTATAAATTCGAAGCAACAATGCCTGGTTCCTCTCTGGCACGGATGTAGTGAGTTGAGTTTTCTTTGAGTTGCAACACAGTTCAACATATAAAAATAATAAAAACGTACAAGCAAACTGGTTTATTTATGTTCCGTGGCAAACAATGGCGGCCGCGAGGAAGGAGAAGTGACACGTGACAGTCAACCAATCAGATCGCGCGTAGCGTTTGGTTACTGCTTACTTATTATTTTACGAGTGAGTTCAGTAAGTTTATCAATTTACGAAAATGTGGACGTAAAGTATTACAATTTATCTCCCGTATAGAATCCTACGGAAGTTTATAAACTTCCTAGTAGATTGATAAACTTACGGATCTTGTTATTTTCCGGTGACATATATATTTCTAGTCGTTATTTCTCAGGTAAGCAAACATTGTATTATGTAAGTGTAGTGTTTTAGTTTTATCATACTAATATTATAAATGCGAAAGAGGATTTGTCCGTTTGTCTATCTCGCTTTCACGGCAAAACTGTTGATTCGATTTAAATGAAATTTGGTTCAGAAATAGTCCTATAATCTCACGGGAATGGGAACACGCGGATAAAACAGCGGGGGAGTCCGGGGGACAGCTAGTTATGACATAAATTAAGAAATATAATACTAATATTAAAAATGTAAAAGTTTGTGGTAATGGGTTAATAGATGTTTTTATCATGTGAAAATTTGAAAAGTTATCCGTTACTTATATTCCGAAAAACCTGAGCGTCCCATTTTCTACAGGATTTTTGTGTGCATGTTGCTAGTTGGTTATTATGTAATCTTTTATTTTAAATGCGTAGAATTATATTTCCTTTTATTAATTGCATTGTAATCTTTTAAATGTTATAGTTCATTACTAAATGTGCATAATTATGGTAACCAAAATTTAAGAATTTTTGTTTACCGATGTTTTGTCATACCACAGATTAATAAATAGTTACTACGTAACAGATACTTCACTCCAATACAAAAACGAAAAAAACCTACGCTATAATAGCCTACAAAATCATAATAATAATACCAGCTGTTTGCAGCGAGGAGAAATGTACCATAAGTACGCACAAAGATAGTTGAGATTCTTTTGCCCGCCGCGCGACTAACGTGTGTGCGTGTCGTCCAGCAAATCTGCTAGGGTTATACGTATGATGACAATGGTAATAAAAAGAATGATTTAGAAAAACAATATTTTTTTTTATTTGTTGATCAAATGTTTTTTCTTTTAATAAAATGACTGATGCATATTTTTCGTTCCATGAGTTCCCGAATATTATATTTTAGTGTCGAAAATATCCAAAACCGCGTGAATAATTTTAATAAATAATCAAAAGGGAAACAGGAGAATTGGGAAACAGGGGAATTGCACAATAATCACGCAATAATTACGTGGTTTCGGCACTTTGATAGTCAGCGCTGTACCCGTGACGCGCGAGCACTCAGCCGGGCGCGCGACAGCCCGGTGTTCGTTGTATCGTCGACGATACGCGAAGCGGTAGGCATAAAACGCGTGGCCTTGAGCGAGTGACGGACGCCTGGTCATACTTACTCATAACTTAAAGTGTATGCGTATTTGAAAGATTCACATGGTTAGTATAATTAAAATAACGTTTCGATTACCATAATCTCTACCGCCATCTATTGGCAATAAGTTTAAACTATATTCTTTACAAAGCCTGGTGGGTTACCATGATGACGTTTAAAGTAAGATTTTTTATTCCTGTTCCAGAGTGTGTAAGTGACAGCGTTAGACACGTTGTCTATAGCGCCGTCTCTTTTTCACTGAAAGTAATATCGAAGTATGCCTGCTATAAGAACTTGTGGTAGGCCCCCTGAGTAATTGTTGATAGCAGTAAGTAGGAACCAAGCAGATTGATTTCTCTCCAGTTAAATTTAACTGGAGAGAAATCAATCTGCTTGGTTCCTACACCTCCTGGTTTTCCTGGTTGGTTGCTTGGTTGTTTGGATTACTATATATATAATTATATGTATAGTGGCGCAAACAAAAGGCGAAAACATTTCGAACTTCATTTCTCCTGCAGTATAAGCCGGTTCATTAAAGAAAGGAATCTTAAATGGCGGCATTTACTTGCGTTGACAGATAGTACAGTCTGCATATAAAATTTAAAGCTGAAGTTTTTTTTTTTCATATCGAAAATATTATTAAGATTTTTTATTGTTTTCATCGGAAACAGTGCCTACTTTTACCACAATAACAAACAGGTAACAACGGAAAAATAACAGAAAACTTTAACAAGATATTCGTAAAAACAAGCACTAAGCGCGTCAAGGCAGCGTGGAAGCAAATCATTCAAGTCATTATTTTTTATGTTGATCCTATGTACGCGCTCGAGTGAGTATAGACGGCACTAGTGTGCGAGCGAGAGAACATGATAAGTGCCACCATTTTAGATTCCTTTCTTTAATGAACCAGGTTATACCTACATTATCACACCAATGTTCACAAATCAAAACTTTGTATGAATTTGTAAACGAAAAATTATCAATTTCCTCTACTTACATGTTGTTTTACAAATAAAAATGAAGATCTCAAAGTTAATTGTATCCAGTTTAAAAAAATTATACCTACCTAATTAAAAAAAAACATTATATTTGACTCAATTATGTTACTAAAACACCGTTTAAAATAATCCGTACTAATATTATAAATACGAAAGTAACTCTGTCTGTCAGTCTGTCTCTTCTTCACGCCTAAACCACCGAACCGATTTGAATGATATTTTGTACAAATAGAATCTGGAACCCGAGAAAGGACATAGGATAGTTTTCATTCCGGAAATCCCCCGGGAACGGGAACTATTATTCCACGCAGACGAAGTCGCGGGCAAAAGCAAGTAAGCACATAACTTTAACTAGGTCTCCGAACTAACTTCGCGCGTGTAAGGGTGCTTGTGAACGGTGCATGTAGCTGGAGCAAGTAAAGATGCGGGTTACACGCGTGAGTAATATGCGCAAGCTATTTGTTCGAGTTTCTGAGGCACTGGACCCGCACATGTTTTTAAACGATATGTTTACGTTGCATATAACCCGCGCAAGTGCCTCAACATGCGCAAGCTACATGCACCGTGTACAAGCACCCTTAGTACGTAATTACCTACAAGTGCAGGCAAATTAGGATTACGTTATTACTTATAGATTAAAAAGTCATTTAAAACATTAACTAACAAGGAACAGGTTGATAAACGCTTTATATCTACGGTTAGAGCTCTTATCAAAACCATAGCCCCTGCCTTAGTTGATTGATATATATGTTAACTTGTTTATTTACTTTTACACACACACATGCAAATAATACAGACGTAAGTTTATTTCGGACTAGTACCCCGCGGTTTAACCTGTACCTTTAATTACTATTTCGTTCGTTCCTATTGGTCGTAGCGTAATGATAGCCTAATGATGCCCAATAACCTTTCTCGATGAATGGGCTGTCAAAAAAGTATGTTTGAAAACGAACCAGTACTTTCAAAGAAAGTATTTAGCTTATATTATGGATATGATTTCTGGCGTGCATCTGGATTGAGGGCCCAAGTTTTAAATCTGCTCAAAAGAAAATAAGATTTACAGGGAATTTAGTTAAAATTTAGTAAAACTTAAGGCAATATGCCATGAATTTCTTAAACGTGAAATAAAGCTGTTATGATGAAATAAGTAGGGCTCCGCACCGCCGCCGATCGCCTCTACGAGGACACGTCGATGATGGTCCACCCATGCGCGGCACACCTCCACCGTGTGCTCGACCGTGTCCTCCAGGCGACCGTTGCTGCAGTGGTGACACCCAGGCGTCGCTTCCGCCCGAATCCGACACAGGAACCTCCCGAACTGACCATGTCCGGTGAGGACCTGTGTCAAGCGAAACGTGAGAGCGCCGTGGCGCCTCTCCAGCCACTCCTCAAAGAGGGGTCTTGCCGCCGCTATCATGGCGTGCCCACCACCAAAATACCTTAGGTCATAGAAATGTTTATAATAATGTAATACAAATCTTACAAATAAGTATTATATCCTTATAATCCTTATGCCGTGCGGTAATGGAGTCCGCAAAATATTGTAGCTACAACTTTGCTTGCCAATACGTTTATCATTTGAAAATATGTATCAACATTAGTTGAAACGTCTTTTTGTCACACCACTTTTTCAGGTGGATAGATAGATAGATGAACCATAGGTATTTGGTGCATTATACGGATGAACAATTAACGTGTATTAAAAAGCTTAATTTACTTGGAGAAGTCTGATTTCCTATAACCTAAGTGTAGAACAGGCTCAAGATAAGAGTATAGACATACAGATTTCGCAACAAGTGTGCACCATCACTCACCACATTATCGTGATGTTGTGATCTGTTAAGATGAGACAAAAACTTTAAAACAAAAAATAAAACGCAGAAAGTACGGTCAAGCGCACGTTCATGGCAATACTTTGATGTAGGTTTTTATGGATCACCTGTGTCCGATAGTATTTAATTAATACTTTTGTATTATATATTTTATGAGAAAGGGGATCTATCCCCTTTACTAAATGGTTTAAGAAATTTATTTTCACAAAAGAATTAACAATAATTCACTTACTGAGAAACTGGAATACAAGTGTAAATAACAAAATAACAAACGTACAGAGAATTAAAAAAAAAAAAAAAAGAGTAATAATGGGTAGATACATAAAACAACTTATCATCACCAACCGCGCCGACACGGATACAGAAAGTTACAACATACTAGATGTGGCATAAAGGGCAGCGAGCGTACAAACCAATTTTATACTTTAAATTTATTGTTTTGAATAATTAATCAGTTTATTAGTTTGAATTATTTTTATTTGTACGGTTTTTTAATAGTTTATTATTATTATTATTAAACGTTTATTTCAGACCATCATAATCCATATAATTTAAAAACAATTAGTAAATTAAAATAAATAGCAAATCATCACATTAAAATCACATTCACAATACATTAAAATTCATAAAATCAAATCAAAATTCAATTATTATTAAAATTAAATTATCAAATAAAATTATAACACAGTCAATGAATCAAAACAAAATGGACGGAACACATACATATATTAACCGCCCCGAGTACGAAGGTGCGTAAGCATCCAGTGCCCAGCAATTGGACTGTCTAACTTCTCACCCAATGCCTTCAGGATGACATTGGTACTCCCCCACATTCTACTCCTTAGTGATGCTGTTCTCTTACGCATAATTGCGAAAAAATCGTCTGTACGCGTATACGCAAACATTTCAGACGCACTACAGTATCTGGAGAGACCCAACAACACCCTGAAGGCATTATTATATTGCACTCGTAGAGCGTTGTAAGTCCGCTGCGTATATTTCACCCACAGGCTACACGTGTAAAAAGATTGGCAATATGCTTTAAAAAGCGTAATCTTCACCCTATCCGTACAGCGTGCAAACCTGCGAGCTACCATATTACATCGGACCGACAACGCCCTACGTTCCCTTTCCATATCTGCGTCGTCCGATAGGTCCTCCGTCACAACATGACCCAAATAAGTGACTTTTGAAACACGTTTCAAAGGAGTTCCGTTTAGGGTAATCACAGGAATCTCGGACGACATTCGGTTTCTCCCCTTAAAAATGACGTATTCACTCTTCCTGATATTATAAACCAGCCCATGGGAGGATGCGTACGCTTCACACATCCCAATTAATTTGCGTGTCGCATTGATTGAGGGACTCAGTAACACCATATCGTCTGCATAACTCAGGTTGTTGACTGTCGTACCGTCAACGGAACAACCCACCATGGCACTACTGAGCTCCTCAATCAGCTGATTAATATAAATATTAAAAAGAACTGGAGAAGTTAGACCCCCCTGCCTTACACCACACTCTAATTTATATGGGTTTGAAAAAGAGTTTGCCCACTTAACCCTATTAATTTGATTCTGGTACCAAAATTTTAAGATACGTATTATCTTATGGGGCACATTTAATTTTACCAGTTTTTCCCATAACTTATTATAACAGACTAGGTCAAAAGCCTTGGAGAGATCGAGAAAGACCGCATAGATTGGTGTCTTTCTGTCCGTATAATACCTGACCGTTTGCTTAAGCGCCAATATTGCACTTTCCGTTGAAAGACCAGCTCTGAAACCGAACTGTGCATCACTCAGTTTTAAATGCTCTCTAAGTTGACGCTCAAGCAAACCGTCAAGTACTTTACCCAGAATTGTGGCTAAGGAAATCGGCCTATAATTACTGGTTTCCGACAAGTCCCCCGTTTTGTTTTTAATTACGGGTACAACGACCGTCTCCATCAGCTCTGGTGGTAAGTAAGCATGCCGAATACAAAAAGTATACAGCATCGCCAACACACGACAAATATGTGGTCCAGCATACAGAAGATGCTCGACACTCAGCCCATCATGACCAGGAGACTTACCTTTAGACAGACTTTTGACCACCCTCGAAACAACCTTAGCCGTAAAACCAAGAGGCGTCTCCGGCACAACGGACCCAACATCGACCATCCCCTGCGCAGGTGATAATTGAGATTGAACCTTAAAGTGATCTCGGAAGTGGTTGGCGATCCGTTCACCACCATTTATACCAGCGACACACACAGGGAGACCTGGTCTCGGACTCAAGTTGTTTGTAAGCTTCCAGAACTTTGAGAAATGTTTATTACTGTGCTGTTCAACTATTGTATTCATTCGCAATTGCTCTTTATGATTAATACAATATCTAAGCTTACTTTAAACATCTTTCGACTCTCTACCATGCCTTCATATATAGGACCCGCCGTCGGCATATTACTTAGCTTCCAATAGCGAAAGTTCTCCCGAGCCTCCCTATGCGCGTCCCTGACATGCTCATTCCAACCATACACTACACGGCCTTTCCCGATCCCTCTCTTCTCATAACTAGAAATAGCCGCTTCCCTTAGTGATTGTACAATTGTATTGTATAAATCGCGAATCACTGCTTTGTGATTTTCAATTGTACACATTTTGTCGCTACAGTCACTTAATTGCGAAGGAAAGTCTACTTCTCTTAACTTTTCAGTACAAAGTTGCAAATACTGTTTCTTTTGGAAAACATTTCTTTCCCCCCACTTTACCTTATAATCTACACAGTCACAAACATTCTTAGCAACAATCTTAAGATTACTCACACTCACAGTTTATGTTTGTAATATTTTTTTTTAAATAATCATTTATCCATTATGTACGATTTTAATTGTTTTTTAAATGCAGACATACTTTTCTGTTCTTTTATCGTCATTGGTATTTTATTGTATATGTTAACACCCTCGTACTCAATATTTCTTTTTCCGTAATTGACTGTTCTGGGTGGGTGCGTTATTAAGTAATTTGAGTTTCGAAGTCTGATTTTTTGGACTTGATGTTTTTTTGTAAAATTTAATGACGTATGAATATCCTTATGAATTATTTTACGTATAAGAATACATGTACAGAACTTGTATGTTTGGTAAATGGTCATTATTTTGGTATCCTCATTATATCTTATTTGTTGGCGTCCGAAATTTATAATTAAACAAAATTTTTATTAATCTATTTTGTGCCATCTGTAGTGTTCCTAGAGTGGTTTTAGCTGCGGTCCCCCAGATTTCAATTAGATAGTCAATGTGGGGTTTCACTAAGGAATTGTATATCATGTACCGAACTTTCCGCGGAAGACATTTCTTTAGTTGTGTAGAGCTCCTGTAAGTGATATAAGTTTGGACCTGATTTTATCAACGTGCGGCTTCCAACTCAGGGAATTATCTAAAATTAAACCCAAATATTTTTCTTTAAATTTTCTTTGAATCTTTTGATCATTTATTTTTGTTAAATTGACAAGATTTGAACTACTTTGGAATTTACCTGTTTTAACTATTTGCTTACGGTTTTGTAAATATGACATAAAAATTTGTAAAGCTTTGTTAGTGATTCCAATATGAAACAGCTTTTTGAGGTCAATAAAAATACCTAAAGCTAGATATGTGTTTTTCATCGACTTTGTTTTTAATTTTCGTTATGAGATCTATAGTTGCCGAGAGAGTATTTGAATGAGATCGAAAACCGTATTGTTTGTGATATAAGTTTGACTCAAGAAATGTTACCAAGCGGTTAAACAAAATTTTTTCGAAAAATTTTGAAATTACGGGTAGTACCGAAATTGGGCGGTAATTACAAGGATCCGACTTACTTCCAGATTTATTTATTTATTTAAACTTCATGCACAAGCGTACAAGGGCGGACTTATTGCCTTAGGCATTCTCTACCAGTCAACCCAGATTTAAAAATAGGGATGACTTTAGCTATTTTTAAGTCATCGGGGAATGAGCCTTGTTCTAAACATAGGTTAATACACGCAGTAAGTTCACCGGCTAATTAATGATTTATACATTTCATAGACTTTGTAGTCACGCCACCAACACTAAAGCCGAGTGCTATTTTGAAAAAAAAAAACCATCACTCTCTTAATCTTTTCCAAATTTGTTAACTTGCTTCCGGTCTAAACGACCTGCCTACTGAAAATACTGGTATAATATATTTGCAATTTTACTCTTTGTTTGACTGGTCAATACTTTCTGAATAGTCGCAACTACTGTCAAGGAATTACGAGACATTTACCAACGGCTTTCTCTAATTAATCGTGCACTCTTGACAATGTGGTCGTGATCATGGAAAGTCCTTAGTAGCTGCCCTTGCGATTTCTCTCCACTTGTTTCTATTAGTGGCGTTCCTCGCGCACTCCACGATTGAGCTGGATGTTACTATCTTTATAGCATCCGTCCATCTGGTTGGTGACCGACCACGAGGACGCTGCCCCTCTATTCTCCCTTGCAACACTAATCGCTCCATTCAGTCTTCGTTGCGGATAATGTGGCCAAATATTGTAAGTGTTTTTATTTGCACAATCAAAAAAAGTCTTTGTTTGATACGAAGCTCTTTTAGTATGGTGCGCAGTCCAGCTTATTCTCAGTAGTCGCCTCCAGCGCCACATTTCCAACGCGTCTATTCTGTTGCGATCTCTTTGACGAATCGTCCACGTTTCCGCTCCATAGAGAAAGATAGGAAAAACTAAGCACCGCATCAGCCGAACCTTGGCATTTTTGGTTATGCGCCTGTCTTTCCAAATCTTTTTGAGCTTTTCTACAGCTGAACGTGTCACAGCACATCGTCTTCGTATCTCTTACTCACAACTCCCAGTGTTGGTAATGGTAGAACCTAAGTAGGTATAGTAGCTCTGGACAACTTCACAGTTACCTATGCTATTGATCTCAGGTCTCTTACCGGTTTTGCGATCCACAATCATCATTTTTGTTTTCTCACGGTTTATAGCGAGTCCAAATTCGAGACTGGTACGTTCTAGAAGTACTAACGGCTTTATGTGCTTTAAATTAACTTACAAAGTACTAATTTACGAATTTAAAAATAGCCATGAGTAATTTTGTTTTTGAAACTCGCATCAGGAAGGAAGAAATTTTGTAACAAATACCATAAATACCAATTATTTTTACATTTACATGAAACGTTATTAAGGGAATTAACTCTTTAATTGTGAGTTTTTTCGTTCCATTTATGATGGTTTTAAGGGATTTTTGACGGTTACTTTGAGGTGTCGTTGCTTAACAACTACGTACGTTACGTATATTTCTATGTAAAATAAATAATCAGCAAAATATTTATTTCCATATTAGCGGACACAATACTTCGAAAGTGTGGTGTCGCGCTATCAGTTGCTAATAAGAAAATCTGGAGAGCTGACTTTGTTACTCACACTCATTTTAGTGTTTACGAGTTAATTCCGGCACATTCATAATTACGTGACACTGGCGTCATTGAGAGGAAATGAACAAACTATTAGCATTTTTTTTGGGGAGTGGGAAATCATCAAATAACTTCTCTCGTCCTGGGCGGGGCGGGAGGGCGTGTCAGACTTTTACTGACTAAAACCCACTCATGTTCCTTCGGTTGCCCTTTATGTACCGAAGTCACGGTAACTATTATAAACATTCCGCAACGCAAACTATTAGCATCACCTTCAACACCTTCAAACTTAAAGAAAAACACGGCTATCGGTTGGTCGTCGAAAGTTAAAGCAAAGATCATCAGATTTTTGTCACCAGCTGTCTCCCGAATCACTCGAGTTTTTGGTTACTGCTCCACAGCCACACACAGCCTATTTATAACTTTCCTCGATAAATGGGCTATTAAACACAAATATATTTACCTTATAGAGACCAGTAGTTCCTGAAATTAGCGCGTTCAACCAAACACTGCTTCAGTTTTATATAATTTCGTATAGATTCGACCACTTGGCATGTATTTTGGTGTCCATTGGGTAGACTTTCGTCCGTTTCTGTATCATGAATATTTGCCTAGGTTTGCTCAAAAGTCTTTCATTGTACATATTTACTATTTACCTCAAACGAGCATAAAGTTTTTGCCACTATTCAAAAAATCATAGATCTTGATCTGATCTGATCCTGTTTATAAACATGTAGGTATTTATAAACATAATGATGATATGTGCTTCAGAATAAAACTTCCTTTATGGCCCCGTATTGGCAAGCGCAGCTCAAGATGGCCTAGGCCAGATGGATGGATGACCTGGTTAAGGTCGCAGGGAACCGCATGCACTGGAAAAATTGTGTGAGGCCTATGTCCCGTGGACGACTGACTGATTTCTTGATAATTTAAAAGTACCAGTAAATTATTGTTAAAATTTATAAATGATTTTGCGTTTGTGCTTTTGAGATCCCAAAGGATCCCTGAAATAAAAAATACTCTTCACAATTTTAGAAAGACCTATTTAAGTAGGCCGCTATATAATAGTATAGAGTTTTCCTATGTGAAGGGGCTATTCTACTGTGACGAGAGAAAAAAATTCATACTTATTAAATATTTAGGGCAGGTACTCAAGATCTGTCAAACAAAGAATCTATATATAGTGTTTTATTTGTTTGACAGATTTATATGTATTGTATGACAATGACCAATGGCATGACTTTCTATTCGGAACGTGCACGACACCAGCGCAGCGCCACCATGTAAACGCAACAAAAGGGGAGTATGTCAAACAGTGAATGACAAGTGCATAATGTTTTTTCGTTATAAAATATATAAAGTAAATATATAGAAAGACAATAAATAGTGTTTTTATAGATATTTGTTAAAACAATTAAAGGGAACATGGATGTAATTTTATAACTGGCGCGGAGAGCGTAAAACATGAAATAAGTTTCCAGCCTCAAACTATCATATTATGCTGCAGGGGAGAAAACTGGTTTTAGCTGAACACGTAAGGAATGTCGAAGAACTAAGAACTAATGGCAATAGTTATTTAATACGAGCAAACATCATTCGTCAAACATCGGTGACCTTACTACCCTATAAAAAGAAAAAAGAATTTGTTTCTATATATCTACTTGAATTTTGCGATGAAGCATCACAGTGTTAATAAATCAATTGCAAATAAAAGTCGTTTCACACACAACATTAAAACAATAATTAATAATTATCCTATAAAACGCAGGACAAATATTTAATTTATTATTATTTCCAATATCACTACTTTTTCCTTTTAACAGCAGCTATCCATTATCTAAACCGCTGCTCTAATTTCCCTGCCGCTATAGGAAATACATAAAATTTACAGAAACAATTTTTGCTGGTATTTGTACAATTTACAGCACAACAAGAAGAGTGACCCATTTTCAAAGGATTTCATAGAAGTAAATGTTGGGCCGCCTTTTAGTGGCTCATGCGCAAAACGTCTCTTTCGCAAAATGTCACCTGGTCGCAAAACGTCTCTTTCGCAGAATGACTCTTTCGTAAAATGTCTCTTTCGCAGAATGTCTCTTTCGCAGAATGTCTCTTTCGCAAAATGTCGCGCCAGTGACTTTAGAAATCCCAGAGGGTCATGGCAATTCACATGGTGCGGGGCTACCGCACCCGCGTCTCCTGTGAGGCGGCGAGCATCCTTATCTCGTCGTAGGATCTGGAGGCAACAGTCCTTGCACACATGTATCAGTGGCGCGTGGAAGTGCAACGCCGGGGCGAAGTCCTGCTGCCGCGGGTTATCGCGGCGCGGCACACAGGCGGAATGGAGACAGCGACTGTCGCAGCCTAGGGCTGGGCACGCCGTAATAGCGGCAGTAAGAGCCCTCTTGAAGGAGTGGCGGGAGAGGCGCCACGGCGCTCTCACGTTTCGCTTGACACAGGTCCTCACCGGACATCGTCAATTCGGGAGGTTCCTGTGTCGGATTTGGGCGGAAGCGACGCCTAGGTGTCACCACTGCAGCAACGGTCGCCTGGAGGACACGGTCGAGCACACGCTGGAGGTGTGCCCCACATGGGCGAGCCATCGCCGTGTCCTCGTAGAGGCGATCGGCGGGTGTGTCCTCTCGCGCCCGGCGCTAGTCCAGGTCATGCTCCGGGGCGAGACTGAATGGAAAGCCGTCGCCTCCTACTGCGAAGCAGTTATGCTAGTGAAGGAGGCGGCGGCGCACGAGAGGCAACGACGAGCCTCTCGCCACGGACAGGGACCCAGGCGTAGACGTCGAGAGTCGCAAGACGACTACCGGCCACCGTAGGCGCGGGTCTGCGGACGGCGAGCGATGGGTAGCTCACTGCCCGGCTAGGACCAGGGGGCCAATTCTCGGTTTTAGAGATGATGTCGAATTCGACAAAAAATTCGAATGACGTCATTTTTTCGTCAAATTTTAAAAGTTGCTATTCTGGGGATGTCGAGTTCGACATTTGTCGAAGGCTAACGTTAGAGTTCATGTCGAGTGCTCCTGAGCAGTAGAGATGTCATGTCGATTGTAGAGATATCGTCATTTCTGAGTGAATTCGTTGAGTTTTGGATTGTAAACTGTGTTTTTTATTTCCTTATGTTTTAATCAAATACGGCTTGGCATCTCATACCTACTGGAAATTCGATGTATACTTTTTGATTTGTGCATTGTGTTTTCTTGAAACGACGACCACGATTAGACTTGAAACCACTGAAATATGGACGAGTTTATTTGTTTATTAGAACTTCTATCTTGCACACCCTAAAATACCTAAATTACGTATTTGTTGAGTGCACAATTATCGTAACCGATTTTATTATAATTGATTTTTTGTATGACTTAGCTATTTTTATTTTAAAATAAAGAACTTTATCATTTACTTCCTACCTAACACTTGAATAATGTCACTGACAGACAGTCAACTGTCAAACTGATTATTTTAACACTAAACGTTTCGTTTTATACTTAAATATTCGTATATTCAGCATTCTAAAACAAAATCATTCATTCACTTATGCTACTTTTACTTAGCTACCTAAAACGGAACGTGCGTTTCTTCATAATGGTAACATTATCTTCACTCGACTCGACAATTTCGTGACATTTATTTCTATTTTGACTGAGAATACGGAATTCTGCTCAATTCGACGTTTTTTGGTAGAGATAGAGATATTTTTGATAGACATAGAGATAGACTTACAATCTCGAACTCGAGATAAATGGCGAAAATCGAGAATTGGCCCCCAGGCCCGCGTCGACGACGGCGCGTTAGTGTTCCACGCGCGCCTCAAAGAGAAGTCAAGACATTCTTAAGTAAATTTAAGTACCAAAATTTTAACATCATAATTGCACTATAATTTTAACAAATGATTTTTTGTTTTGAAAATCAAAATTTTATTCATAAGTCCCTGGCGCGACATTTTTCGAAAGAGACATTCTGCGAAAGAGACATTCTGCGAAAGAGACATTTTACGAAAGAGACATTCTGCGAAAGAGACGTTTTACGACCAGGTGACATTTTGCGAAAGAGACGTTTTGCGCATGAGCCCTTTTAGTTACATATTTTTGCCGCGGCATGCGCTGTAATCGCTCTTCATATGACCATACACTTGCACCTTCCCAATAGGCCAACTGTATAGCGTTTCGCAAACTAAGGGTTACTAAGAGTTACTTGTTTGTGTATCTACAGTTTTCAAATGTAGTTTATTCTTAAAACAAAACGAAATCCTCTCCACGCTTCTCTTCCATTTTGACTTGTACTGCTTCTTATTTGCTTTATTTACATAAGTTAAATTTCGTTGGTCTTGGACGATTTAGTTTTCCATTATTTCTTGGAATAAAAACATGATTATGGCAATTCAATTGTCATCTGTACACAGGGTACATTTATTTATCGATAAGGTATTCTGTCACCCACGCCCCGTACTTGAGTAGTGAACGATCAACCCAAAGAGTAAAGTAATATAGAGGATCAACTTCGAAAGTGAACGCACCTGCCTCAGATTATAAAACAGAAGGGGTGTGCATCTGTTATTTTCCTTTGAGAAGATTTACAGAAATAAGTAGGGCTCTCAATCCAGATGCCTGCATAAAGTGACAGCCTGAATTTCAAAAAGTACTACCTCTGGGCTCATAAATTTTATTTTTAAGGATTTAGTTAAGAAATTCTTACAACTTTTAAGAAATACTCAAATATGTAGAATACGATATTACAGAGTTATAGCAGTATATCTAGGGCCCTCAGTTCATAAATGTTTGTACTGAGGAATCATCAAACTCAAGGATTTATCTAAAGAAATACTTGAGTCTTGAAGGCAGATAAAGCGCGCGGAACTGTTCCCTAAATCAAAAGAAAGAAGATGAAGTATCTTTATATCTACACTAATATTATAAAGAGGAAATCTTTGTATGTTTGTTTGTTTGTAATGAATAGGCTCAAAAACTACTGGACCGATTTCAAAAATTCTTTCACCATTCGAAACAACCGTTCTAATCAGGGCGAACCAACAGTTCTTTTCAGGGCTAAACAACAGTTCTTTTTAGAGCTAGAATATACCACGCTATTAACATTTTCATAAACATTTGAAAATGCCTAAGAGAGCCAGGTCTCAACTTTCTAAACGCCTTACCGAACGAAGTCTGAGAACCTCCGAGTTACGCGCGCGGGAGTCGAGTGTAGAGCGTTCGCAACTCCTTGCAGAACAAAGCTTGAGAACCTCTGCGCTACGCGCTCAAAAGTCGAGGCTGGAGCGTTCCCAACGTCTTCATTAACAAAATAAATGGACCTCTCAGTTGCGCGAAAGAGAGTCGAGTATCGAGCGTTTGCAGCGACTTAGAGCCCAGGCAGCGAGACAGCAATTGTCCACAAATAGAGTTCTCAATCGAATTTTAGCTAACAGCAACAGACTGGCTTTCAGATACGATCCGCAGGTTGATTATGCACAACTTTAACATCCACAGAAAGACAATCAATGCAGCCTGCTGATGATGACTGCGTCGTCGATGTTAGTGTCGGTGTCTGTGAATAGACCAGGGAATCATTTAGCTGGCCTGTGTCTTTCCTGGGTAGTCTTTTTGCAGCAGTAACCGACTTCCACGCGGGCGGAGCTGCGAGCGACCGCTAGTAGGTTAATATTGTTATTTTTGCCTTTTAGGATATTATTTTATTTGGAACACAAAACTTCAATAGAAATCTGTCGGTGTTGCTATTTTATTTTGAAAAATTTACCCTTAAGTTGGGAAATATGTATTGGAAACAGGATTATCGATCTACAAGAATATTTATTTCGAGTGTTTTATTTATCTCGCTTTTTGGTTGGTATGTTTGTATCATGTATGTGTATCTTGTATGTGTCAGAAGTCTTCGTTAATAAACTACTGAATGTTTTGTCTCTGAAATTAAATATAGTCATAAACCATAATGACCAGAAAAATGATGAGCTAACTGAAAAATAACAAAGTGGAGTACACTTACGACAAAAAATTGTTGAGGGATACCCGATCTGCATCGATCTTCTCAGTGGCGTAGCGTGGGGGGGGGGGGGGGGGGGGGGCGGGGGGGCCCATGGCCCCGGGCGGCACATGAAAGGGGGCGGCAATTGAGGAACATGACGAAAATATAGATTGCATCATTAAAAAAAAAATACTTTTCCAAATTTTCTACCTATTGTTCGCAGTATGTT
This sequence comes from Athetis lepigone, assembly GCA_033675125.1. Taxonomy (NCBI): domain Eukaryota; kingdom Metazoa; phylum Arthropoda; class Insecta; order Lepidoptera; family Noctuidae; genus Athetis; species Athetis lepigone. Next base: position 9,289,456 of record CM066240.1, read on the forward strand.
AGGTACCAAAAGGACCCGCGAAAGCTTTACCGCAAGTGTGTGAAAAAGAGGACGATAACCGCGTGGGCTCGGGCGTCCGGCGAGCGCCGGCGACGGGCGTTCCGCGCGATTTTTTTCACTCCTTTAGGCGCGAGTAAAACAAACGCGCCGTCGACACGGGCCTGGGGGCCAATTCTCGATTTTCGCCATTTATCTCGAGTTCGAGATTGTAAGTCTATCTCTATGTCTATCAAAAATATCTCTATCTCTACCAAAAAACGTCGATTTGAGCAGAAATCCGTATTCTCAGTCAAAATAGAAATAAATGTCACGAAAATGTCGAGTCGAGTGAAAATAATGTTACCATTATGAAGAAACGCACGTTCCGTTTTTAGTAACTAAGTAAAAGTAGCATAAGTGAATGAATGATTTTGTTTTAAAATGCTGAATATACGAATATTTAAGTATAAAACGAAACGTTGAGTGTAAAAATAATCAGTTTGACAGTTGACTGTCTGTCAGTGACAGAATGCAAGTGTTAGGTAGGAAGTAAATGATAAAGTTCTTTATTTTAAAATAAAAATAGCTAAGTCATACAAAAAATCAATTATAATAAAATCGGTTACAATAATTGTGCACTCAACAAATACGTAATTTAGGTAATTTAGGGTGTGCAAGATAGAAATTCTAATAAACAAATAAACTCGTCTATCTTTCAGTGGTTTCAAGTCTAATCGTGGTCGTCGTTTCAAGAAAACACAATGCACAAATCAAAAAGTATAAATCGAATTTCCAGTAGGTATGAGATGCCAAGCCGTATTTTATTAAAAAAATAAGGAAATAAAAACACAGTGTACATTCCAAAACTCGACGAATTCACTCAGAAATGACGTATTTCTACAATCGACATGACATCTCTACTGCTCAGGAGCACTCGACATGAACTCTAACGTTAGCCTTCGACAAATGTCGAACTCGACATCCCCAGAATAGCAACTTTGAAAATTTGTCGAAAAAATGACGTCATTCGATTTTTTTGTCGAATTCGACATCATCTCTAAAACCGAGAATTGGCCCCCTGGTCCTTATCGGGCGGCGAGCTACCCATCGATCGCCGCCCACAGGCCCGCGCCTACGGTGGCCGGTAGCCATCTTGCCACTCTCGACGCCTTCGCCTGGGTTTTTGTCCGGGGAGTGAGGCCTGACGCTGCCTCACGCTTGCAGCAGCCTACTTCTCCAGCATGACTGCTTCGCAGAATGCGGTAACGGCTTCCCATTCGGTCACTCCCGCCGATCGCCTCTGCAAGGATACGGCGGTGGCCCGCCCATGCGAGGCATACCTTCAGGCGACCGTTGCCGGTGACACCCAGGCCTCGCTTCCGCCGGAATCCGACACAGAAACCTCCCGAAATGTCCGTGTCCGGTGACAATCTGTGTCTGGCGATACGTGAGAGCGCCGCGCCGTGGCGCCTCATCAGCCAACTCCTCAAAGAGGCGTGCCCAGCACTGGGTTGCGACAGTTGCATAGTCTCCAAATCCCACGGCGGGATGAACGCAGGAAGACTCGCCGCCTCGCAGGAGATCGTGCGTTATTTCCCGCACCATCCGAATGGTTATAACATAACCCTCTCGGACGCCCTCAGTAGCCGGACCGGAGCCAAGGTTAGGTTCGAGCCCATTAGAAGGCCATGGACTGCACGATCCTCGCGTACCCACGTTATGTTAGGTTTTTGGTTCTGATCGACTCCCGTGGCTCATGGTGCAATGTAATGTAGCACAATATTATGTGTTATTCTGATGTATAAGCTACGAATAGCTTGCACAGCCATCGGCCAGCTTTATTGCTGCCCGTATGTACCATGTCCATCATTATATTGCTAGGGAGTAATGTTGAAACTCTGTGATATCTCTAAAGATATTTATTAAATTTAAATTATGTAAAGGGCAATTTTGTACAAAATTATAAACTTGTATTGAGTAACGTATTTATATTGATAAGAAGGATACTATATTCATTAAGACTTCCTGGCAAATCAAGCATTATTTTAGAATAAATTTCATTGCCATAAAAATGAACTATAAATACTTATTAGACATATGCTGTCTCAGACTTTTTTTAGAATGTTTTAAGAGAACAATAATTTTTGCATAACTTCAACCATTTACTAAGCGCACGCAACGGCATCTCTCAAAAGGAATATTTTATTCCCGTTTTTACTCACACTTTTATTTACTGTTAGGCTGCTATGTGTCTTAGCGTTGTGTTATATAGCCTATAGCCTGCCAAGAAGTATGGATTACAATCGTACCAAGTTTGGTTATAACCCCTTCAGTAGTTTTTAACCCATGCGTGCACATACAGACAAACAGATATAATATTTAAACTTTAAGCGACTTATAGTTAAAATAAGGGGCGGCGTATTTCCGATCAGCCCCGGGCGGCAAAAAGCCACGCTACGCCACTGGATCTTCTCAAAGATCGATTTATGGCCATACGATTAATCGTTACAACGGGATGCCTGCGATCTTAGCCCAGATCGAATCGTATGCCACGATCGTGTCAACTAAAACCTAATTGCCAACTAAAATGTACCGTTTTAACTACCACAAAACTAGATTTATATACATTGAATGAGATTGGTGAAATTTTCATCAATAAAATAAAAAGTGGTAACGTATGATATATGAATGTTGGTAGGTATCTTATCTTATCTTATCTTTTTGTGGGGCCGGCCCAAGCCGTAGCACTTCGACCCTTTTGGATCTTTTGTGCTGTACCCCTCCTTTTACTCAACCCCTAGCCTTCTGTGCACCTCCTTCATTAGTCCCAGTATGGCCTTGATGGGGCTGAGCCTGTAGTCCTCTGGTCTTGGGAATGGTTGGCCCAGATACCCTAATCTTTTTGGAGCCTAGTGCTGCGCAATCACACAGCAGGTGTAGCATAGACTCCTCTGCTTCTCCACAGAGCCTGCAAGTCGGGTCGCTTGCTAGTCCCATGTTTTGGAGCTGTTTGTTGGTGGGGTAGTGCCCTGTGAAGACTCCTGTGATTGCTCGGAGCTGTGGTCTGCTGTACCTCCATAGTTTCCGGGTCCAGCCATTATCTATGTCGTTGAGGAATAGTTTAGCATGCTTCTGGCCCGTTGTGTTGTGCCAGTGCGCGTTGTGTATCCTCAACGCAGCCTGTTTTAGTGGTTTGGTTGATGACCCTTGGTGAGTGTCCTATGAAGGGTTCCGGTCCGCAGAGGGATGTTTCGGATCCTTTCCTAGCTAGAGCGTCGGCCTTCTCGTTGCCTTCTACTCCTGTATGACCTGGCACCCAGATCAGTCTGACCTGGTTGCGCCTTCCTATCCTGTTCAGTATTTTGATACAGTTTAGTACCAGCCCAGAATCCACTCTATTGGACGTAAGTGCCTTGAGTGTTGCTTGGCTGTCGCTTAGAATGTAGATAGTGTCCCCTTCGGTATCTCTACTGTTGAAAGACCGTCGCCAGTTTGCCCATGCTTAGGCTGAGGTTGCAGTTGTCGCTGTGTACCCCTGCACCTGTACCGGTGCTCATTTTAGAGCCATCCGTGTACCATATCTGATTGTTACCTTTGTGGGGTTTTATTCCACCTTTCCATTCCTCCCTGCTCGGAATGTAGATTTTGTATTCCTTTTTGAGATTGTGGATGGTGTGTATTTTGTCACATCCCATGTCCATAATCCAGTCAAGTACCCTGTTTGGTCTTGTGTTGATATTATGGTTTGTTATGCAACCGGAGTTTGTCCAGTGCCCCATACTTCTAAGCCTATGTATAATGGCCATCCTCGCCTCTAGTTCCACTTCAATGTGTAGGGGGGTGAGATTGAGCATTGTTTCCATCGCCGCGGTTGGCGTGGTCCTGAATGCTCCTGTTATGGCCATGCAGGCAATCCACTGCTGTTGGTAGGTAACATTTTGTTTATTTTATTATTGAACATTGTTGGGTATTATTTATTTTATTGAACTTAATGTACGAACACAGAACATAGGCGGACTTAATGCCTTAGGTAGGCATTTTCTACCAGTCTACCTTAGAGTGATGCAGATATAAAACATAGTAGGTGCAAGAAAACAGAAAAGTTACAGGAATCAAATAAATCAATAAAATAGTTACTTAAATACATAAATATATACATACATACTATATATACAAAGTAGAGAGAGAAAAAAATAAATACATGTACAATACATTAAGAGTGAGATGAGTCTGCCAACTCCTTGAGTAAATGATCTCGAGCTTTTACCTTAAAAGTAAACCGACTGGTGGCCATCCTGATATTCTGAGGAAGCGCATTCCAGAGAAAAACTGATTGGATAGGGAAGAAGCTCTAAGAAAACCAGAGCGGTGAGAAGGACATCGTAAAAGACGGTTATTGGAAGAACGAAGATGTTTGCTATGTGCATAGTATAAATATTGGAAGAGAGAAGTCAGATAAGAAGGTGAACTGGGTTTGTCTAGAAGAGAAAACAAGGTAGTCAAAGCCATTAATGCTCTGCACTGTCTGATGGGCAACCATTTTAAGATTGCCCGATGTGCGGACACATGATCATACTTACGGAGATTAAATACGAATCGAATGCAGTTATTAGGGTGAATATCCCGGAGGTGAATTTTACGTGTCCACGTTGAGAATCAAGGTGTTAAATTGTAGGATTTTTCTTATGTTTTTTTTATAGTGAACTACGGAACTTGGTTCAATTAGGGCCACATATATTTTTGTATATATGTCTATATATAGGCAGAGAAAAAAAAATATCCTCTAAAATTTAAGTTTGGTGGCCTGTCCCATTTCCATTTTTTTAAACAATTGCATTCATTTAGGTAACAATTTAAGCAAAGATCAAAAATAATCGATTTCGTTAGTATGTGCATTAGATATATAATTAAAAAACATATAATCCATGTTAAAAAACCAAATTTAAAAGCACAGGACAATCGATTAAAGTTTGTCCAAGAAAATATGTCAATTTTGGTAGCATTTGTTCAACTTACAAAATCATGAAGTTTCGTGCATATGCGATCAATTTAATTTTATTATTTCACTTACTCTCTATCATGTGCCAGCGCTTGCGATGAACAGTGTGTGATTAGTGCTGAGATCTCCCGATAAAAACGTAATCATCATGTTGGGTAGCACGGGGGACAAGAATTGTTCAATTTTGGTGGATCGATTTACTTTTTTATTGATTTTTAAGTGTTTTAGATAATAAGCTGCACGTTATATGTAGTGATTTGGGTTACGCATTAGTTAATTATATCATTTGAATTGTAACTCTAATCCCCTATTTTTAAAGATTTTATATTTATGCCTGGTTTCAATTTTGGTGGTTCAAGTTTGGTGGTTTTGGTGGCATTTTTACGTCACCAAAATTGAAAACGACCCACCAAGTTTGAAATATGTATTTTTTGTCCGTGGTTTGTACCTTTTGAACCAGTTTTAACGTTGCAAGATAGTTCAATTAGTAAACTGATAAATGTTATGTAATTAGCAGTTAGTAAGACCTATTTTAAAGGTAGCATTCTAATTATATTTATATTTTGTTGCTGTTTAGAATGTCAAACAGGCTAGCGACGAAAGGCTACTTAAAAAAAGATTAGGCTTCCGTCCTGGGTGCGGCGGGAGGGCGTGTCAGACTTTTACTGACTAAAACCCACTCATGATCCTTCGGTTGCCCGTTATGTTCCGGGGCCTCGGTAACAATTATAAGTAATTCGCAACCTCGGCAGGCATTGGCCCTAGAGAGCCCCTTCACGTGCTGACTGCTCTTAAAGGCGCGCGTGGAACAAAACGCGCCGTCTCGTCACGGGCCTGGTCCTGAACGGACGAGTCAAGCTGCCCATCGCTCGCCGTCTGCACACCCGCGCCTACGGTGGCCGGTAGTCGTCTTGCGACTCTTGACGTCTACGCCTGAGGCTTGGGGCTGCCACATGCGCGCCGCCGCTTCCTTTTCCAGCATGACTGCTTCTCAGAAGTAGGTGACGGCTTCCCATTCAGTTTCGCCCCGGAGCATGGCCTGAGCGGGCGCCGTAAGCTAGAGGTTTCCTCCACCGATCGCCTCTGCGAGAACACGGCAATGGTTTGCCCAAGCTAAGCACACCTCCATTGCATGCTCGACCGTGTCCACCAGGTGACTACTGCAGTGGTGACACCCAGGCGTCGCTACACCCGAATCTGACACAGGAACCTCCCGAACTGACTGTGTCCGGTGAGGACCTGTGTGTGCAGGCGATACGTAAGAGCACCGTGCGCTTCTCCAGGCTTTCCTTAAAGTGGAGTCTTACCGCCGCTATTACGGCATGCCCTGCCCTGGGTTGCGAATTTGCGATAGTTGCTGTCTCCATTCCGACATGAGATCTCGCCGGAGCTCTGTGCGCCGCGTTACGATTAGTTGCGGCAGCGGGACTTCGTCCCGACGATGCACTTGCATGCACCACTGGTACATGTATGCAAGGAGTATTGCCTCCAGATTCCACTGCGGGATCCCACGGGCAAAGAGGCTCGCGCCTCGCAAGAAATCATGCGGAATCCCTGCACCATCTGAACCATGGGACTTGCCTGGGACGCTGTCAGAAGCCGGGCCGGAGCCAAGGCTAGATTGGGCCCACACCGGAGCCCCGAAAAGGGTGATGGAACGCACGACCCCCGCGTAGAGTCTCCAGTAGGAGGCGTTTAGACCACCCAGATTGGGCAGGAGCCGCTTTGGGGGCCAAACGTCTAGAATACTCCGTGTAGTTCCATCGGTTGTCGAGGACAAGTCCCAGGCACTTCATTGTCGACTCGATACCGATGTGAACCCCTCCCACCGTTATCTGAGAACCTGAAGGTGGCCGGTGCCGACGGCCATGAAAACATATGGCCTCGGGCTTGTGCAGGACCACCTCGAGTCCCAGATGATGATCCTATTCACGACTAGGACAAGCGTGTCGTCAGCGTAACACACTACGCTGACACCATTGACCCATTATTGGTTCTCCAAAATTGCTTTGTGCAAATGAACCTTAATGTGACTATATTAAGGTTCATTTGCTCAAAGCAATTCAATTTTGGTGTACTGATTTTAAATTTTGGTGGGCACTTCTAATTCTGGTGGGCGGTTTTCAATTTTGGTGGTGACACTAAACTTTAAACTAAGATATCTCGAAAACTTATCGAGTTATCTTAGTCCCTCTTGAAGATCCTTTTAGCTTTGACTTACTACTTTAATACTAGGGACTTATTTTTCACGAAAACTGAAGAAAAAACTTCGCCACCAAAATTGACAGAAAATGCACTTTGTTGATATTGACCCATTAAGAAGACGGTCAAGTTTATTGAGCAGATCTCAGGTCATAGTAGCACACATCACCATAATCAAGAATGGGGAAGATGAGGGACTGCATAAGCATTGCCTTTATGCGAGATGGTAGAACATTTTTTAATCTTATAGTAACTTGTTTGCTCACACTAGAAACCTGCTTACGCCAGTCCAGACAAGTGTCAATATAAAGACCCAAATCTTTGACATCGGAGCTAAACGAATGACTGTGCCGTCAAAGATAACCGGCGGTACCACTAGACCACTCAGTCTTCGCAAGTTAAGGACGCTCCCAATAACAATAGCCTGGCACTGGTTGGGTTAACCACTATACCAAAGCGTTCAGACCAATTCCTCACCGCTGCCAAATTCCGGTTTAGCTCATTAACTGCATCGCATAAATTATCAACACTTGCCTGACTGTATAGCTGCAAATCATCAGCGTAAAGATGATACGCACACACGCATACTAGAAAATAAAAGTGGAGATAATATACCGCCTTGCGGGACACCAGCAACAAGATCACACCAGCTGGAAGATGAGTCTCCCGCCAGAACAGACTGCTGACGCCCCCGAAAATATGAGAGACCATATGATAAAAGAGGATTGATAAAAGGACTTCGCGACTGACGGCATTAAAAGCATTGGAAAAATCTATTAACACTAAAACAGAAACTTTAATGTCTTCCATTCCCCGCCTTATGTCATCAGCCACTTTTAGGAGAGCAGAAACGGTACTGTGGACTGGAACGGGCTAATTAGGGAATTCTGGTAAATAACGGTAGAGAATTGCTTATGCACACAGGCCTCAAGTACTTTGGACAGAAAAGGGAAGGATGTAAATTGGTCGGTAATGACTGGAAAGGGTTGGATTAGAAATTTTGGGAAGGCTTTCCGCCATAGCGAAGGGAATTACACACAGAAGTAAAGGGAGAAGTTGACCACATGGGAAATAGCTAGGAGGACCTGATCAAGAGCCGTCACAATCATGTAGCGACTAATGTTATCACAGCCCACGGCTTTCGATTTAATGGAAAGGTTAATCTTCTTAATCTCTTCGGGGTCGACTGGTTTGAAGGCAAATGGGGTAATATTAGATCGCGTCAGTCTAGCGAGGTAACCAATAGTTTGACATTTGGTTAGACTATCAAGCGTAATAACAGAGGAGAAAAGGCGATTTAGATCGTCTAAACCAATCGTTTTAGGAAGATCTGAATGCCGCGATCTGCCGATACCCAGAGTCCCAAGGAACTTCCAAGTATCGGCAGGAGAAGAAGTGATATTATCAAGAATGTGGCGGCGTTTAGCGTTATGTATCATCTGATTACAACGATTGCGAGCAGTTTTGAAGAAGGTTCCAATTATCCTCCGTCCGATCCTTTTTAAACCTACGGAACGCGCGATCCCTTCGCCTTATTGCCATCCGAACTCCACGATTCATCCATGGCGCTGGAGGGCGCTTCAGCTTAATTTTTCTAATGGAAGTGTGCATGTCATACAACCTGACCACAGCTGTATTGAAAATCTCAACTTTATTGTCAACTGAGGTAGCTTCTTTTAAGGATGTCCAGTCAATAACAGAAGCTACGTTTAAAAGTTTTTTAGCATCCATCCTCGCAAAAGCACGCCTGTAAAACGCCTGTATAAAGGTTTGGGTTTAGAAGGTTTTAGGATATAACACAGGAAAATAAGGTCATGATGCAAATAATGTGTTACTTAATAATGTTTGTGTACGTAATAATGTATTACTGCGATACAAAGAGTTCATCTGTTCTGTAAGCGTGACCTAATACTTTAAATATTATTTATAAGATCATTTAGACAGTTGGAATTTGGAATATCCTATTACGGCTGCTTTTATGTTTATGTTAAAACAAACAATACTGCATGAATGCAGTGATTTTTGATCAATGTTTTTATACAAACGTTCTCCTGACAATTACAAACACAACAAAGTAGATTAACCTCATTAGGTGCAGCAGTTCTTAAGTAGAATATTACATTTAGAAAAATAATTTTTAATTTATAAAGACAGATAAGAACGAAATGTTATGGGTATTTTTTTCATTGTCCTGGCAACCGGAACGCACACCGAGACAGCGTGTTCTTACAGTGCTGTCACGCACACATGGCTAAAAACTCGCAGCGCAGTATTGTTCCGTGCGGTCTATCTGCCTCCCGTTAGGGTATAAATGTTCTGTGATCTGCCTTCTGTTTTATAATCTGAGGCACCTGCATAGCTGAATTTTATTTAATTACCTAATAAAAAAAACTCCATCAAGATGGACTGCGGTGAACTTTTGGTTAAATACATTTTGTTCTTCGCCAATTTCGTGATTGCAGTAAGTGTTTTGTTATTTATTTCTTGACAAAAAGCGGTTTAATTCAATATGTCGGTAGTGGAATTTACTTCAGATGTTTTATTAGCATGTCTGTCTAGATATAAAGAGATTTTCGAATCTCTAGTGGTGCTGGTGTGGGGACTAGGTAACATAATCATTAAAGTTATAGTTTACTAAGGACTTTGAAACGCCTAGATTATAATCAAACATATAGGAAATACGTTGTTTTTGCAGTGCCCCAGTAACATTTGTGGGGACACTATTTAGTTTTAATTTTCCATTAATTTCGCAACAATTGTTAAGTGGTGAATTTTCTGCAGCACTGAGGGTACTCTGTAGACGATATTTATTTGTATACTTACTATGTATGACTTGAGGTTTTATGTCTACCATAGGTGCTGATTCTCTTGTTCACAAACTTAACTAAATTTAAGTTAAATGCATCTTTCTCTTTCCATTTCTTAAAGAAAAGGGCAGAAGATACATTTTAACTCCCGTCAAATTAGACAGCCCCTGAAGAAAATTGACGAATATTTAGACGCCATGTTTTAAATCGCGTCTAAATTATCTATGGAATGTCTCAATTTGACAGGACTTAAAAGTTATTTGTTGTTTGAGTGCAAAGTTGCTTTTTAACCGCGTGCTCAATTTTGATGACCGAGCAAGCGAAGGATTCTAAAATTGAACCACGAGCGCAGCGGTTCAAAAATTAGAATCCTGAGCGTTAGCGCGGGAATCAAAAGAGCACAAGGTGAAAAATCTTTGCACTCGAGTGCAACAAGTAACTTTTCTTCCCCCCACCTCGGAAATTACTAAATGCAAAATAAAACATTTACAATCACATGATACTTTTATTTTAGTTTAGGTACATATTTACTACTAGGTATACCACATTATGATAGGTAGTACAGAAGTCAAGTATTACAGAAAAATATTTATTTCTTCGTCGCTGGAATCACTAATTTTCGTTTTTATTACTTGTTTTCAAGTTTCTTATTTAAAATAATACGACGTCAAAACAAAATGGCGCGCGCAAAGCAAATTAAAAAGAAAAGTACACCAAGGAGGTTCAGAGACTGAATTTTTAACAAATTAAATAAGTTGTAGGCACAGATCTGTGGTTGTAGGTATGATAAATTCGGCAACATGGAGATGAAAGTAAATAGGTTTAATGATGTTTTGAAGCCACATACCTAGTGCACGCGATGTTCTAAATTCAAACTTACTTTAACCTCTAGATGGTAAAAACAGCTTTTGCGCTCAGATATTGAATAGCAAAAATACCATTTCCGAGGTGGGGGGGTGAAATAATATTTTATATTCTGTCCTTTTTTTAATTACCTGGAAAGAGAAAGATGCACTTAACTTAAATTTACGTTAATTTGTGAATAAGAGAATCGGCACCATAGTCCCTGATTCCGTAGTAAAACATGCATGATTCTTTCGACTGATTCATTTCCCCCTTTATAATATTCATCGTGGGGTATTTATGTAATTATTCGTTGATAATAGTGATAATAACCTATGCGGTGATTGTTATAAGACAATTTGTTTTGAAATATTTGCATTATTTTATGTCAGAATACAAAACTGTTTCCCACATTGTATTTTGTTGAGATAGGTAAACAAACCAGAAGAGCAGAAGTTTTCATTTAGGACAATGGGATTTTCATTTCACTCGCCAAAGTGTATAGAATGTTGGGTGGCTTAGCTGTTACTGCCCCCTTACCATGACGTTTAAAGTAAGATTGTTGTAGTCCTGTTGCAGGAGCGTGCAAGTGACAGCGTTAGACACGTTGTCTAGCGCCGTCTCTTTCCCATTGAAAGTAATATCAAAGTAATACTGCTATAAGGCTTGTGGTACGCCCCCTGTAGTGTGAAGATTTGGTGTAGCCAGGTTAAGCATATTGAAAATACATGACTATATAAAACAAAAGGTACCTCAACAATGTTGTCACATTGAATCATTCAAGACATATTTATATAGGTCTACTGGGTTTTCGACCCAGCTGTTTGTATTTATTTAATGTATCTGAGTGTTTGCGTTCTCTTGTAGAAGTTATGGAGCATTGATATACTTACATGCTGTTAAATGTTTATTTCGTACTACATTATGTACTTATTAGCTTCATAAATTAATGTCCACGATACAATATGTTATTACTCGTAAATAGTAAAAACACGTGCTTGTGAGTGGAGATCGAGACGGAATCGGCAAAAGTATGGTAGGAGGACCAAAATCCTACTAGATGGGAAACTTTGTTACAGCCTAGATACGAATTTTATACTGTTGGTGGGACGTAAGCTAATACAACTGTCCTGCAGTACTTTGGTTATATATATGCGACTATCACAAATACAATAAATATCATTTATTGTTATAGATAAATACTTTAAACTATTTGCGAAACGTATTTCCAAATTTCACGACAGCGGTCAATACTGCGGTGCGGGCGCATGCCACGCCCTTCCGCATGACACATCCGTAACACCGAAAAATATTCATATTCATGATTTATTTAAATTTTGTAAATGTGAACAAGGATAAGCATGGCGCGATTTTAGATACACAGTTTCTTTAATAATTTCCTAAATGGATAATCAGAATTGTAACTATGTATACCGCATCATGTTCGAGAATGGGCGCTGTCAGCAGAGATTAGTCATACAGGCTCAGGTACCGGTTAAATTTTCAAACCGGTATAATGTACAGGTCTCAAAAATCGTTTCTTTTCTGTACCGTTCGATTAAACTGGTTTAGAGCAATTAAAACCGGATCAATCAAACCGGACGATTGGATAAATGAATAAGTAAAGGCAAACCGGTTAATTTAGGTTTTATAAATTTCTAAAACCGTTTTGTTTAAAGGTTTTAATTGGTAGCCGGTTAATCGAGTTGCGAGGCTTTTGCTCATCTATTAAATGACGGTTTACGTCGTTATTATTTTAAATCGTTTTGTACTGCCATTTTCCTGTATTGTTATGATTGTAATAGTACTAAGGACAATGTTAGTACCTAACCAACATTTTGTTCAAAGTTTTCCAGTTCAAGAAGGAATTGTATTTCCTCTCTATCCATTGCTCAATCAGTACTATAATATTAGAAAGTGACTGACGCAAGTATTTCCTGAAACAACAAATTCCGATTATCAAATCAACAACGGTACCATTATCACGCTATTATTTAAAAATAATACTATTTTAATATCCCAACATAGCATAACGTACAATTAACGTTTAATTGTTTGATTTTTCTGTTGTCTGTAGGAAAATAAACAGTATGGCGGATTTTATTAAAAAAAAATAGAGTTGTGGCGAGTTTACGCATACTTATTTTCGTGACGAATTAACTTTGTGACGAATATCGCGATCAGAGAGGACGTGAAGAAAAAAATATTGGTAATGGAATCACAAGGTATCATAGCAAAAGTAGAGGGTTCCTATGATTGTGTTAGTAGTATAACTGTAGTTAAAAAGTCGAATGGTGATCTAAGAATATGCTTGGATCTGAAAGAATTAAATCAGGCTATCAGAAGAGAACACTTCAAGCTACCAACTATAGATGAATTGTGTCAAAATTAGCAGGGGCTAGGTATTTCGGCACATTAGATGCTTCAGCTGGATTTTGGAACGTAATATTAGGAGAAAGTAGCAAATTCTGTACATTTAACACACCTTTTGTTAGGTTTAAATTTTTACAAATGCCTTACGGCATATGTTCGGCTTCGGAGATCTTTCATAAAAGATATATGTATATTTCGATGATATAGAAGGTGTGTGTCTGTGTATACACCCCTTCTATATATAGTACACTAAGTAAACTAGTCAAAACACAATAGGGCCCAGCAATCTTATTCTATTTTATAGCGTCAGAATTGTTTAGAGACGATGATTATTAAAATTAAGTGTGTGGTTACCTATGTAGTTGACATCCTAATAAGTAATTATTAATGCTTCAAGTGTCAATGTGACCACTTTATTGAAGTCGGTAGACCGTAGTAGTGAAATACGTGAAAAAACACAAAATCCACTAATTTTGTCTTTTGTGTTCTTGTTCTGATTTTTAAGTTTTGCTGTAAGATGTTGCTCTTTTGGATTGTTTTTTCGATTTCTGTGGTAATAGTGATTATTATGGCTTACTATTGAAGTTGTATGGACCTGGAAATCGCTGTAAGAGCAGTTGCCCTGCTTGAGGAGGTAGAGCCCCGGAGATCTGTAGCAATACGGGTCGGCGTGCATAGGTATCAGAAACGTGTGAAAACGACTTCAGAACATCGGCAGTGTCACTAAAAGACCTAGCACAGGAAAAACGTATGTAGACATTGCTTATGAACACCGATACATACACACCGATACGTACAGCTTTACTGTACTATCGGAGCAAATTGTTATCGCCCGGGCCTTACAAACGCACCTGTAGGAATCGACTGGTACTAAAGATTGTGATTAAACCTTTCATAATTAACGCCTCGCAGGAGGCCAGAGCATTAAAATATGCGCTGCTCAACCCAATAATGACTTATTAAGATGTCAACTACATAACTACATACTTAATTTAAATTATACTGCACTACGGTTACACAACACAAACCGTCACAAACGTGTGTCGCAAAGGCCACGCCATAATCCAATTCGAATTTTAGCAACTTTTAAATGGAATATAACTTTTATTCAGAAATCCGTTTGCAAAAGTTCATTGACAACTGTTTACTTAGAACCACGCCTATTGCAGCTGATGATATGTTAAAAGACAGGCACTTAACTTTAAGATGATAAATAACCGATTCTTTTAGAAAGAAAAGACTTCCTGACATGCGATTATAAATAAGTCTGTTCTAGGGAATAAGACGCAATATAAAAGATATTCCTGTATCCATACACCTGAAATACAATCGTAACTAACCATATTTTGAGCATCGCCACAACGACCGGTCTTGTGACGTGCATGATGTGTATGTGGCATTCAGAGTACCTATACCCGTTAATACCACCAGCACTGGTGTTTGTTGGTCCACTAGATTTTATCTTCCTCTTATCTTTTCTTCTTAGTATTTGTCCCCAAGAGATGGGCAGGTTTAAATCAATTTTAATATAATCAAAAGTGTAGGTGTAGGGATATAAAGAGAAGTAGGTAAATGGAGGGATAACCATATCTAATAATTAATCTCTTGTCTTCCAGTTAGCTGGCCTGGCCCTCCTGGGTCTCGGGATAGCGGTGCAGCTCAAGGCCACGGACATAGCACAGCTAGTAGACTACAGCCTGTCAGCGGCTCCCATCATGGTGGTGGGAGGCATCGTCTTCTTCATCGCCTTCCTTGGCTGCTGCGGCGCGATCCGGGAGAGCAACTGTATGCTCATCACTGTAAGTATTGGTCAATTAATTATTATAACGTAAGATAATTTATTAATTTGGAAGCCTATTCGTCTATATTCGTCAATCCCTTAATAACCGTAAGAATAAACATAATTTTGAGTTCCCTCAAAGTCAAAATTATGTTTATTCTTACTCCTCCAATGTTTTTCTGATTAATTTCGTTGCGGGATCCACGACAGTTGAATTGTTTCTCCGGAACTCGTCGAGTTTCATTGTTCAGCTCTTTTCTGTTGGACTCAACTGTTGATTCGGCTTGCAGGAGTTGCAGTTTATGGCTTCGCCAGATTGTCCATTCCACAAAAGTGAATGATACAAACCAAAATACATTTCAAACTGTGTACATTTCAAAAATGTTGCTAATACATTTTGAAAGACAGTTTTCCTTGTGATTTCAGTACGCGATAATTATGCTGCTTCTCATGATCAACAACCTGCGGCTGGCTTACATCATCTTCGTCAAGTTTGACGACATGGTGGCTGCCGTGCCCAATAAGCTCACCGAAGCTTTCCTGAGGGACAGGATTGCCTTCCAGGCTATTGAAAAGACTGTAAGTATTTGTGAAAATAATGAAAAACTGGCTGTTACTTCTGAAATTAGTTATTTTGACAAATATTGTGTGTTTACACGAATGTACGAACAATGTTATGAAGAAGTGTTTCACAATTTTGAAATATTTATACATTAGAATAATTTTCGATCTATCTTTTGATGAAGAAGCTGGATGCATCTTCCTTCAAAACGTTGTTAATTAATATGCTTTGAGACGATCGAAGACTGATTGGAAGACTACAGTCAGGTCGATTTATTCGATGGGTCCACTTTATCTAATGATGCTCCAAAATATTGATAAAAACAAATATGACCATAAATACAAAGCCCATGTTGGATATTGCAGTTATTACAAATGAAAACGTTAGTATTTATGCAGACGGTCTTGCCACGGCAAATTATTAATTAATTATTAGTAATTTGTCTAGGGGAGAATAGTATAAACATTTTTATTCATGAGGACTTTGTCTTCACTTTATAAATCATCCTGTTTAAGGGGGATGCTTCACGGTAGCCCGCGAAATTCAAATTTTTGAACGTTTTTGCAATTTGGCGCTCAGATTCTGGGTGTGTTTATATAGAATGATTTGCGACTGCAATAGGCCATCAGTTACAGAATTATAATCATTTAAATCTTCAAAATAGCCCTCACAGTGAATGTCTTTTTTATTAAATAGGCCATCAATCGAGTCCCAGACATTGAGCTGCAAATTGCAAAAATACGTAAGAAATTTGAATTTCGCGGGCTATCTTGCCTTGAACATTCACCTTAAAACAAATATTTTCCTGGTTCCAGTTCAAGTGCTGCGGTCCCATCAGTGACCAGTCTTACGATAGCATAATGCTGCCAGACACATGCTGTAAGGCGCCCCCTTGTATTATGTACATCAATGCCTACCCTGGCTGCAATACGTACGTGCAGCAGTTCTTCCAGACCTTCAGCGTGGCCATCGGATCCGTCATGATTGTTATTGTCGCTTTTGAGGTATGTACTGTGACGAAGATTACTTATCAGTGGTGTTATAAACGGGCAAGGGAGATATTAATTTAATCTAGTAGCTCAAATAACTGGCGACACGGAAGGAAATATTATTAATATTCTCAGGTTGTCACAGTATTTAACTGTTTTTAGAGGCATTTGGAACGAATGATATTGCTGACGATACAATCATCGCTTCGTATACAATCATCGCTTCCTTCCGGTTTTAGTAAACAGTACAATTATAGGTGTGGGATTATTTTAAGACATGAAACAGCTTTTGCTACTGCTGTGGTGTACCAGAAACTGATGACAAAAATGGTAAATAAAATATGATGACAGCAACACTGGGGAAAATGGATTAAAATGTTTTGGTACTTGTATTTTCCCCTTAAAAATTTATTACGCTCATTGTATATTAATAATAGGTACTAATATTATAAATAGGAAAAAAATGTATGTATTTTTGTTTGTTACTCTTTCACGCAATAACTACTGAACGGATTTTGATGAAATTTTACTTATTGTAAAATATATCAGAATAAGACATAGGCGATATAATTTGTGCAGTTTATTTACAGTGTTAGTGTTTAGTACAGTGATGTTTTTGAAATGTCGTAATGGCCCGATGGATAAGGCGCCTCGTGTAAGAGGTTGTGGGTTCGAATCCGGACAAGTACCAATGTGACTTTTTTTAATTCATATGTACTTTCTAGAGTTTATCTTGGACTTCACTGTCATCCCGTGCCTCGGAAAGCACGTAAAGCCGTAAAGTGATCGCGCGATCACCGCGCGATTAGCGCGCTCACTTATTTTGGGCGTTTGACCAAAAATACGTACTTTTTCAAGTCTTCGATGTTTGTTATTTAAAAATAATAGCATAATATTTCAATAAAATTCTTAAATCTGACTTTGTTTAAGTTCGTAGAGTGATTACAATTTTAGGATTTTCTCTGCTTACTGTATCAAAGTGGCAGCACGAAAAAATCTGAAAATAATATATATTTACGGGTAATATAGTCCTTAAGGTTGTGGATTGTGATATTTTACTAATAACTGATACTATAATTAAATATTAACGCTATAGTTTTATTATTATGTCATTAATGACATAATAATAAAACTAGAAGTGGGTGTTATTTAACGTAATGGGTTTCAGTAACTACTTACGTGGCTGATAATCGTGTAACTAACTACGTTCGTAGACAAAAATAAAACTATTATTTTACTCAAGACATGCATGGGTCGACATCTTTTGGGCGTAATCTAAAATTTTTACAACTTAATTCGATTCTGTAGAAAAAAAATCTACGAAGGTAACACTTTTTTACGTGAATGCACCTGCGCGGTCGTCGCAAAAGCCTAACTTCAGAGGGCAAGTTTACGTGACGCGAACTATACATCGCGCGTGCTGTCAGCGCGGATTGTGGAGCGTTTTGCATTAGTGTGCGTTACAAAAACATAGTCATGTAAAAATAATTCTATTTGAACAATAAAAATATTTAACACTAGCTTCTGCCCGCGACTTTGTTCGCGTGGAATAGTTCCAGGTCTCAGACTATATCTGTTCCAAATTTCATTCAAATCGGTTCAGTAGCTTAAGCGGGAAAGCGTAACAGACAGACAAACAGAGTTACTTTCACATTTATAATATTAGTATTGATTGAAATAATGGGTCGTAAGAGTAATTCACGCCAGTCACGGCTGCACCATCGTTGACTCAATGGTGGTCGGATGGGAAAAAGGAGACGTCTCAGACCGTTTCTGCTGTTTAAAAGCCTCAGAGAACCATGAGGTGGTTGTGTACGAGGATAGAGGGGAAACCTTGAGTTTCCTCAAAGCACCCGGAAACCCAACAGCTAGTGCGACGAGCTCCACAAAAAGTCCGACTACGCAAAGCGGGTCCGAAAGAGCCCAGCAAATGTCAGCACCGAAAAAGCCGCAAGAAAGCAGAGCAAAACCGCCAACAAAGAAGATCGCGCCCGCGCGCGTTTCCGCCTGAAAGCGATTGGCACTTTCCTCAACGCTCTGCTCTTGTCCACTAGCCGCGCATCACCATCAGCGAAACAGGAAACGACAGTGGAGCGGTTTTTCCGAAGGAAGCCCAAAGATCCCGAACCGCGGATGCCTAATGCTTAGAGAGTTCGGGCACCACAGACCACGTCAAGAGCGTTTTCCTCGAGTACGTAGCAGTTGTGAGGGCCACACTAAGGAGGTAAACCTCAAAACCTGCAACAAAATTAAGCTGACCTTCCAGCGCAAAACAGAGGGTCTGCTGAGAGTACTGCTTGAGGAAGCGGGCGGCTGTGTACGACAACGCCACATCTCAAGTCATCGGAGGAGAAATGACGGGATCGTACATAAACGGGGTGCGGGGCTGCGGCAAAACTACTAGGTGATGAAACACTTCGACGAGAAGAGGGACGTCGTGGCCACTAAGGGTCAATTTATACTAGCGCAGAGTCAAAGCGCATCGAAGGATCTTTCCAAAACTGAACATAACTAATTCAACCTAAACTTCACAGAGTAAGGCACACATTACTCTTGAGATATAAAAAAGGTGCGCGCATTTTTCGAAATTCGCTCGTCTGTGCATGAATAACGCTGATTAGTGCGCGCGCATTGTCGCGTATACATGCGCCCACTAGCGAACCTATGCGTCACACAAAAAAAGAACACTTTCCGCTTAATTCCGCTTTCTTTTTCTTCTTCTTCAACTTCCGATATAAGTCAAATATTTTACACACGTTTCAGTTACGAGAGTCAACTGTCAAGTGTACCAATAGCTCTACTGTTGATGCCCATTACTACACGTAAAATAGTGCGCGCGTATTCTGGCGAATCATCACCTTTGTCTATGGCCTCAATCTTAGTCAACGACATCAAGCCGAAGTGTGGTACAAGCAAGGTAGTCCTTATCGGAGACATGAATCAGTTACCATTTTTGGACAGAGAGAACCTTTTTGAGTTAAGGAATACCCGTCCAAACATGGTGCTGGCATCACTTAGGAGCTGCTCTGCGCACACCGACATCCGATGAACGTGGCATTTGCACTCAGTGAGATATACTCCGGTATATACTCCTCAAAAACGTCGCTGTCACAGATACCCTCCCTGAAAGTGAAGGGTATATCACCCAAAACACCCTATTCTTGGCCCACACTGATCAGCCAGGGATACCGGTCGGGTGAGGGGTCGCGCACCCTAACCATTCACGAGGCCCAGGGATTGACTTGCGACAGCGTATTCGTTGCGAACACTAAGTCCAGGAGGCTAGACATCCACGACAGTGTCTCCCACGCGGAAGTGGCGGTGTCGATACATACGGTCAGCTGCGAATATTACACCGATGACGCCGATGATGCCACCGGCCGCTTAATGAAGAAAGCTTTGGATGCGCCAACAAAAACGGTCGTCGAAAACAATCACAAGACGGCCATACAGCATTGAGCGCTCTTCTAGCGCTAGCTAAATCCCTGGTCGCTAGCGGGAAATGAGCCCACACCTGATCCCAAAATAAAGGAATTTGTCCCAAAAATTCCAAAACCTAGTGCCATAGAAATTGTAATAAGAAACATTAGTGTCGCCGCCCGCGGGGCGTGTCTGCCTAGGTGCATGTTCTCACGCGGCTAAAAAAAATTGAAAATATTATGTATATGTTACGGCTAATACCCGAAGTGTGGCTACACCTAAGCAATGGACCCACGTAGTTATTATTTTAGTTATAGTTGGACCAGGCTAAGTTTTAAAATGCTTTTATTAAAGAAAATGGTACAGTAGTTTTTAATAATAAACATGTCTGGTTTTATCGAATTCAGGGCACATAGCAAATAAAAAACGTTTGTTTATTTGGCGTGTGGACTGGCTCTGAATTTCTTACAAAAACTGAAAAAAAATATAGAGATAACCTATTCTGAATGAAAAATGCTACCTAATTAGATAAATTTTATACTGTTTGCGTTCTCCCCGAAATTGTAGATTCTAGACAGTCCAGATCGATGTCCTTGAGGGAAATTGTATTATAATAACTATTTCATGTTTTTTATTAAATGCACTTGCTCGTGCCTCGAATAATAAAGTTAAAATAAAATAAAACAAACTCACTTTCGCATTAATAATATAAGTTAGGATAGATATAGTTATATTACTTATATGCTGTAAGTTTCACTGTCCTATAATATTTTTATTTTATTTTCATAATAACACGTTCCATATCTTGAATTTTTTTCTCAATTAAATCATAAGTAAATTGAACCGTGTTACGCACCCCTGTCTCTGCACGTGTGTGTATCAAGAAGCGTGCGTCACGCACACAGGCCCACTCGCAACTGTTTTTTGAGTTCCACAATTTTGCGAGAACGCTCTTAACGTCAAAAAAAATCGTATTATGTATGAATCGATTGCTAATCGCTCGCTGATTGTTCTAATGCACTTATTGCTACGATGACGATAAAGTAGCAATCGCTGGAACTAATTAAATAACACCTTTAAAAAAAAAACTTAACTTTGCTCTTAAAAACCATACTAAATACGAAACCACCAAACGAAAAATGCATGTTTTAGTTAACTGATTGCTCCACAGAGGCAGCACTATCGCTAGATTGCTATTTGACTTAACGTATTTTGAATTGACGTTTGAGAAGCAAATATTGCGCAAGTATCGCGATTGCTCGGCTTCTGCAAGATACGTAATCCCGGTGCCGGTTGTCATTTGTAGAACTTTGACAGTACTTACGGGTAAGCCAGAAACTCTGACCAGTCTAACCAAGGGGTATCGTGTCGCCTAGTTACTGGGTTGTGGAGGTCTGACAGGCAGTCGCTTCACGTAAAACACTGGTATCCAGCTGAATCCAGTTAGGCTGGAAGCCGACCCCAACATAATTGGGAAAAGGCTGGGGAGATGACGATGATTCATCAGTGATGTTTGACTAACTAGTTGTATTTTTCTATGAGCTGATGAGACGATTGGGACCTACCTACTTGCGGCCTACTCTGGGTAAAGCTAATAAGGCTTTACTCACTAATTTTAGCCCCTAACCATGAGTGACCAAAATAAAGATATTTTTTTAAAAAAGTGAGACATATAGCGGGATATATCTGGTTAATCCATTCTAATATTATAAATGCGAAAATAACTCTGTCTCTTCTTCACGCCAAAACCACTGAACCGATTTGAATGAAATTTGGTACAGATATAGTCTGGGACCCGAGAAAGGACATAGGATAGTTTTCATCCCGGAAATCCCCCAGGAACGGGAACTATTATTCCACGCGGACGAAGTCGCGGGCAAAAGCTAGTATTATAAATGCGAAAGTAACTCTGTCTGTCTGTCTCTTCTTCAAGACTAAACCACTGAACCGATTTAAACGAAATTTGGTACAGATATAGTCTGGGACCCGAAAAAGGACATAGGATATTTTTCATCTTGGATATCCCCCGGGAACGGGAACTATTAATCCACGCAGACGAAGTCGCGGGCAAAAGCTTCTTGTAAATAGGTAGTTAATAAGATTAAATATATATGTCGCAGTCATCTGGTTGAATCAGCTATTTGATTGTATGACTAACGCGTTTATTGAATGGCAACATTTAATTGAATGACTAGGCCGAAAGCAGATTGAACAAGCGTCGCTCAACGTCCAACTAGATAGCTGATTGTAGAATAGCCCTTTGAACAGAGCGGACGCAAAATCAGTCAGGTGATTGTAATTTAGTTCATTTATTCTTCCACTGCGGCGCTAGTAGTCACCAAAACAAATATGACGTAAAATAGATAGCACTGACTTGATATTATTTTGATTAAATTTATTTTAAAGTGACTTATTCTCGATAAAATAGTGTGACAGCATGGATTTACTTATCATTACGCCGCCGCCGGCTACTTTTAAAGTTTTTTTTTTTATAAAAATCATAATAGAGTGAGTCATGTCATGTCCTCATATCTGTTATGTAAAGGAAATTAAGTTTTTAAGTTGCGAACTTATGGTCACCCTAAACAAACATTACGAAGTCGACTATATCCCATTTAACGACAATGCTAAATGACGTTTAGTCAAGTCGTTGAACGTTACATTAAACAATTTGACGAGTTGTCGTTTAGTCATTCAATTAAATGTTGCCATTCAATGAACGCGCTAGTCATACAATCAAATAGCTGATTTAACCAGATGACTGCGACATATACACACTTTTATAAGCTCGTCTCGCAGAACTCTATTTCAGAAGTTAAAATCGGATCAGCATAAATCAAATTATTGGTTTGCTTGAAGCCATCAAATAAACAGGCATTCCGCTGATCTTGCAAGTATTGCCTGGTCAATCTGCCGACAGAAAATGTCCAAGTGCCATTAAAAATGTCCAGCTTTTCGCCAGGTCAGACATTTTAAGACTCGCTTTTAATTCTAAAAACGGTTAAGAAGTAAGCAGTCTCATCATGAACAGTGAAACAGACCTCACAAACGTCGTACGTCACAGCCATGCCTAACTTAAAGTTGTTTTTCTAACCGTAATGTTCTTTATTTATTTACAGTTGGTGGCAGCAGTGTTCGGGTTCTGCCTGGCCCACACCGTGAGCAACAAGATGCGCTACTAGCCGCCCCATACACCTACATTACATAATACTTTTTTTTTGTTCTGGGGTGGAAAATTCATGTATGTCCTCCGTCCTCGTCTGTCAGACTCTTACTGACTAAAAATCACCCCGGTGTTCATTCTCCCATCTACGCTGAGGATCGCAGGAACTAATGCAACCTCCGCAATCCCCGGCTGGTGCCTGCGGGCCTCCTTAGGTTTGGGGGGAGGGGGGGTAAAATGAGGTGTATGACTCCCACCACATTATCGAAGAAAGGCGCGCGGGAACATTACACACCGCCGCTTCCGCCACCGCCATGAAAAACCATGGCCTTCGACTTGTTGAGAGTCACCTCCAGGCCCAGGCGCCGTATGCGGCTCACAACCTGCGAGACCGCAGCCGTCACTAGCAACGCTGCCTACCTGTGTAAGCTGCCACAGGCAGTGACCAACGTGTCGTCCGCATAACACGTAAGGTCAACTCCCGGTAGAAGCTCGCCTCTCAGCGCCCAGTCGTACCCGATGTTCCACAGGAGTGGCCCTAGAACCGAGCCCTGTAGAACAAAGCACGACATGCTGCGCTGGTAAACGCCATCACTTACCAGGTAGGTGACACACCTCTCTGACAAGTAAGCCCCAACGAAGCACTCGATGATATCGCAGTGCCTCCCGAATACAACTCCACGGCAGGGTGTTTGAGATGTCCTAGGACACCGCCAACAGCTCCCCCGCCCGCCCCGAGACACCGCGTCCTCCGCCAGGACTTTCCACCACCCGCAATGTTGCGGTGATGAACAACTTCCCCACCTTCAGCCTGCACAAGGCACGCAGTGTAGAGTCCTCTCAGTTGAGGCTCAAGCTCCTTCAGAGGAAGGGCTAACAAACAGCCATGGATCCCATCGGGCCCCGGGGCAACGTTCTTAGCCCGGAGTCGCATCTCGGCTGACTTCATCTCTGCCTGTGTCACCTCTGGGACGCCGGCGGTGGCGGAAAATGTAGGAGAGAGGAGGTGATTAGTCTTGTTTATTCATTTTTTGTTAAGTCAACCATGTTTAACGGAAATATATAGGAAGTATTAATTTAGGTGTTGCTGTTTAAGTCATATATTATAAACCTACTAGCTGACCCGACAGACGTTGTCCTGTCAACTATGAATATTGAATTCGAATTGACATACTACCTACCTACTACCTACCTACTATCTACCTACTATCTACCTACTACCTACCTACTACCTACCTACTACCTACCTACTACCTACCTACTACCTACCTACTACTTACCTACTACCTACCTACTACCTACCTACTACCTACCTACTACCTACCTACTACCTACCTACTACCTACCTACTACCTACCTACTACCTACCTACTACCTACCTACTACCTACCTACTACCTACCTACTACCTACCTACTACCTACCTACTACTTACCTAATACCTACCTACTACCTACCTACTACCTATCCTATCTCTCAAGTTGAATCGAACTGCACATGGTGTGCGAATTTTATTATAATCGGTTAAGTGGTTTAGGAGTCCATTGAGGACAAACATTGTGACACGAGATTTATATATATTAAGATTTCATTTAGTATGTAATTTAATTCAATCTTATTTAAATAAAATGCTAAAAACAAACGTTGTAATAATAATGTATTTTTAATTTATGTCAATATATATCAAAATAAATTTAATTTGGTTAAGTTTATATTTAAGTTAAGTTGTTAGGGACCCGACGACGTCTTCTCCGGTATCGGGTGTACTAGCGCCTGACCTCGACGCACGAGACGCACGATTTTGGCAGACTCGCACACCTGGCTCATACCCCTACATCCGAAGACCCGAGGCATTGACGCGTCGGAAATTTGCATCATTGCCCCGCGGAACCGCTGCGCCTCCCCTTCAACGTCGACGGGCCCATTCGTTGCTGACTTCCGGAACCAGGCCTGCACATTAGCAGCTTCCTTGAGCAGCTCCCTGTCGATACGCTAGCGTGCCCAGCGCGGACCGTCCGTTCGCGGGGCTACAGGACTGCAGCCGCTAGTGGTCTGGGGGGAGACATCGAAACGGATATATCTGTGATCCGACAATGTCTCCACCTCCACGGCGACACGCCAGTCGCGGACTCGGGCCGCGACAGCGGGGCTAGCGAGCGAGATGTTCACTATAGAACCTACCCGCTGCCGAACGCACGTATATTCGGAGCCCCGATTCAGGACGGTCAAGCCAGTCGTGACCACCTACTTCTTCAACACCTCGCTTTTGGCGTCGCGTCGGTGACCGGAAACCCCCACGCCGTAAACTTAGCGTTGAGGTCCCCGAGCAACAGCACCGGACGAGGGTGGTGCCGGTTCACGACGGCACCTAACTCGTCAAAGAAACTTTCGAAGTCGGCGAGACTCTTATTGGTACTCTCGAAGTCGGCGAGAAATATGCTCCAACAACTACGATATCGTCCGTGACCTCGGGACGGGTTGCCAAGAACCCCGCTAATGATGGCCACCGAGTCGTCTAGGTCACCCACCCAGTTATCTCTAGGGGGTACAAAATACGGCTCAGCGACCATGGCCACGTGAATCAACCACTCTGCCATGCTCTGGAGAAGAAGATCCTGAGCCCTGGCCTAGACCGGGAGTCGGCCGAAGAGCAACTAGGCTGCGGGGGTTGTAAAGAGCTCCGGCAGTCTTGGCTATCCCCTTCTTATTTTTTCTCCTCTTTGGGGCGGCCGCGCCACAGGCCATTCCACCCACTCTATGCCCCGCCGGGCCTCCCTACAGCTGTACAGAGCCTGCAGTTTGGCGTTGCTGAGCACTGAGCCGCCTTACCAGTAAGCGCCCACTGTCGGCGATTTTATTCGCCGCTGCTACCGGACATTTGACCTAGATTGTGCCAAGTCCGGCAGCGTTGGCGCGAATTTCGCCCGTTCGAACATTGTCCGACGAGCATCCACCACTTTAAACGATAGCCGTTACGACTTCTTCTAGAGTCGTCGAGTCGTCCAAGTCATCGACGCGCAATTCTGCAGCCTTTACGGGCCTGGACACCCGGACATCCTCCGGTTTGAGGACCTCCCTCAGTTTGGCGGCCAGGATATCCGCCTTTTCGTTGCCCGAGGTCCCCGAAGCCTTGATTAACCGTGCCCCCGTAACCGCCGACTTCATCCTGAAGCCGATCAGTGTGCCAAGGTCAGCAGGAGAGGCATTGGACTTAGCTTCCTCGAGGACTGCCTAATACGTAAGGCCTCGTTCAATGGCTGCAGGCTGTAGCGTGAGTACTACAGCCGCAGAGCGCGGGGCCTTGCGCTTGCACTTCCTGCGCGCCTTTTTAGGCGCGGTAGCGGGCGAAGCGGCCGCTCCCTTTGCTGCCTTTTCGTTGCGGCCGTTTTTGAGGACCACTTTTCATCCATTTTTGAGAGGAGGCGTCGCGGCTAACAGGGTCGCAGCTTCGTGTGATGAGGTTGAGGGTAGACCCTCCGTACGCCACTCGCAGCGGATAGGCGGAGGAAAGAGGAGGCCGCAAAACTGGGTCCAAGCACAAGAACGGCCAAATCGGGGGCCAAAAAGCCCGCGGAGGGGCGAAAGAGCCCTCTTTTTTTGGGCCTCCTCTTTCCTCCGCCTATCCGCTGCAAGTGGCGTCCGGAGGGTCTCCGCTGGTCAACAGCCTTGGCTCCATGGCCTGTAGTCGAGCATTCATCATGCCCGGGGGCACTGTCCCATGCAGATACGGATGATCTTTTCGATCGCCGCTTCATCGCGCACGAGCGCAGGGGCCAAATCCTAAGTCGGCGGCGGGGCCGTGGGACGCTCAGAGCCTGCGGCCGCAAAAGTGGACGTCCCTCGACGTCGGTCTGCCTTTTGTGCAGCGAACTCCCGCTTCAAATTCTCCAACTCAACGCGGAGACGGCCGTTCTCCTCCCACAACTTAGCCGTCTCCTCCGACTTGGTGCGCTCAAGGAGGACCTGGACTGCCTTCTTAATGCCGTCAGCCACTTAGCTTAGAGCGCGCGTGAACGCGCCTTTCAGGTTGCCAGATTTGGTGGCAACCTTTAGGACAACGTCTACGCCGTCCTGAACCTGGCGACTCAGCGCCACCGGCTAGAGGCTTCCTCCAGACGTCGCCTGAGCGGAGCGTCGTTCTCGTGCCAGCCCAGCCATCTCACTGAACTCGTCAGCCGCAACCGCCTTTCGCTGAGCCCGCTTTGCGGCGTTCGCCTCCGCCTTATTGCTCTCCAGCAACAAAGGGGACACCGCGGAGTCTCGCGGATCCCCGAGCGTGGTGCCATCGTTGTCAGCGCACTCCATCCGGGCTGATGGTACCGGCGTAGGTGGACGCAAGAAGCGACCGCGCAGGTCGCGTTCTGGCAGCGGTGCGGAAGCACCCGCTGCTGCGGGACCTCTTCCTCGTCGTGCAGTAGGCACC
This sequence comes from Athetis lepigone, assembly GCA_033675125.1. NCBI lineage: Eukaryota > Metazoa > Arthropoda > Insecta > Lepidoptera > Noctuidae > Athetis > Athetis lepigone. The sequence goes on from CM066240.1 coordinate 9,316,995, forward strand.
TTGGCCCTGGAGGAAAGGTCCATTGACAACCCCCTACTGCGCGGTTTTCTCCAAAATTTGGAAACAGGTCCGCACCTGTCCTTGTCGGACGCTGAGCCTACACGGCTCTCGCTGCCGTTGCCGGCAGTCACGTTGTCCTTCTCCGCCAAAACTGGCCCATCATCATTGATATTATTTTTTTGAGATTCCATATGATTCCCACGAGCAGTGGAGGAAATAAATGTCCACCCAAGCAGTGCCCCGTACTTGGGTAAGCCTATATACTGTGGGGGGTCGGCCGGCAGGTACCCTGCAGGCAAAGCGCTAGAGACTGGTAACCCCATCAGCCATTCATCCTTTCGCCGCGCTTCAGAACATAGGATTAGGGGTTTTTTATCTTAGAGGTGTCCTACCTCTGGGCCGGGCGAATAAGCCGGGCCCCCGACGGTGGCATTAGACATGCCTCCGTCCGCTGTTCAGCCAACCTGACTCAGCGGACCCGCCGGAAACTCTCTCTTTAAGGAGAGAGACATCTGCCGCGTTGGTGCGCCTGCATTGCAGCGGCATCTCTCACGCCCCACGCACAATGCTCTCTGCGAATCAAACGGACACCTCTTGCGCGACGGACAATCCCTCCGACGTGAAAAGACTATTGCCCATGCCCAGGGTGCACCGGCCCGACGACTGCTTTTTCCCCAGAATGTATTCGTGATGAACCAGCAGCCATCAGGCACACGGGGAGGTTTTCTGCACGCACCCCAGATTACTTTATACCTAGTTGTACTAATTTAACTTAAACTGCCTCACGGCATTTCTTTCTAACTTGTTAAACTGAATGCTCTGTGAGATTCAGCGACTCCTGTAACAGAAACTAAGGAGACATTACGTTAGTTGTAATTTTGTAAAATTATTAAATGTTGTAAATAAACAGTTTAGTTTCATTTGAAGTGAAAGAAAGAAGTTTTTAAAAGTTGAAATTTTTGTAATAAAGAGCCGAAAAAAAAGCTGCTAGATATTGGTGCCGGTTTCTTTTTCACAAACCAATGTAAATTTAAGTTCAGTGCGTCGTTTTCCTTCCATTTAATTACGACAATTTCGACGCGATTAAATACCACTAAAAATCATCAATTTGCTTCAGGCGCTGGCTATTTTGACAGGATTACAGGACTAAAATAATATGTATCTTCTGACTTTTTCTTAATGAAATGGTAAGAGAAAGATGCAATTAGGCTAATTTGTAACCAAAAAACAGCACTAATATGTTTATATCTTTTTAAATAGTTATTTTCTTATGAGCTCATAATGAATGTTTAAGAATAGATCTTCTTCCAGCATTGTCTATTATAAAATTCCATAAAAGGATATCAAAATTATTCATGAATAATCTTGCGATTCATCCCACCTATTCGAAAAATGCCCGGTTCCTATGAACAAGAAACGACTCGTTTTGCTTACGGATAGTAGTATTTTCTACGTGACGTACGCCAAAACTGTTCCTATAAAAATCGTGAGCCCTAATGCGCCTAAACCAATGAAGTTACCGATAGAGCACTACCTACGGATGGGAGGGTTACGAATAACGAACCATGAGCCAAATGTATGCAGATGTCGGCCGATGGTGTTCCTATAATAAAAATGAAACTTTAAGGAGCTTTAAAAGTTACGAGTATACAATTTGTTTACCAGCCGATTTCGGTCGGTTATCTATCTACAATTTTTTAAATTATTCAGCGTTATTTTCTTTAAATTATTGTAAAATATGTAGTTCTGATAGTGAGTTGAGTCATTTGGAAAGGTTGTCGGACTAAAGTAACTCCGAATCAGATGAAGAAAGTGATTCTAATCAACCGAATTACAAAACAAGGGTCGATCATTTTAGTATCTTGGATAATAGCGAATTCAAAATTAGATTTCGGGTAGATAAGCCGTCTATACTAAGTTTACTCGTCGAAATGTATCCGCATTCTAAAGTGTAGGGAGTAAGGTATGTATTTCTTGTATATTCACCAGCCAATATTTATTTAAAATAACCAAAAAATAACACGTTTAACTTCAACTCTTTATTTATTTAGTACATGGTGGACTTACAGCCAATAAATCCAAAACAGAAAGGAAACTATAATCACTAGTTAGCCAATTACAAGTCCTCACGTATAGACACCATAATAATACACTGTTGTCCTTGTTTTGCACTTAAATAACTATATAATTAATGGCATTTGTGGAATACCACCACAATTCTGTCACGACCATGTTTATTTTACAATATCTCAGTAGAAGAAAGATCTATAACACAAATATGCAATAAGACTGCGAAGGTCTCCTAATTGTGGAGAGACCCAAGAGAGACCTAGTCCGTTAGAGCCTCGTCAGTGAATCAGCAGGATGTACCACGTGCAGGTGAGGTAGGCTTTGACCCTGGAGGTGATGGTAGGGCCACTTACACACCAAAACATATTCCATTATGCATTTTAGTTTAAAATCATCAACTTCAACTTTAACTCTTAATGAATGGCCTTTGTGGAAAAAACACCACAATTCTGCCAATAACACGTGAACTTTGATAATAAACCATCAAACGCTGAAGAGGTTTTTTGCGAGAATTAACCGTAAACATAAAGTAATAATAAAGTTAAAATAAAGATCAAAATTTAAGAATTTACTCGCAGACGAACATTACAACCACAGATCATGACTATTTCTCTAAGAAAAACAACACGGCACGGCAGGAACAACACGGTTTTCAAGAGAAAAAATCAGTTATAACCAATCTTACCTCATTCATAACCCCAGTAATGGAAGGAGTAGATAATAATAAACAGATAGATGCTATATATACAGATTTTGCTAGTGCCTTCGATCTCGTTGATCACAAAATACTCATTGATAAGCTCCAGAACCAGTACGGCATCAGTAACGTAATCTTGAACTGGTTTAGATCATATTTGGAGAGTCGTGAGCAGGTTGTGGTCCTTGCTGGTTATGAATCAAACAAATATATCGCTTCTTCTGGTGTACCACAAGGATCCCATCTTGGACCAATTTTATTTCTGCTATTTATAAATGACATTGTTGAGTGTGTTCAAAATTGCAACTGTCTTTTATTCGCGGATGATATGAAAATTTCCCGGCAGGTTGACTCCTTGACAGATGTGGGATTGATTCAGGCAGATTTGGACCGTATCCATGCATGGTGTTGTGCTAACAAAATGACGTTAAATGCTTCTAAATGCCAACATATTCGGTTCACAAGAAAGAGAAAGGTGCTAGAGTCCAGTTACTACATTAATACCGTAAGGATTGCAGTAGTTGACCAACTTCGTGACCTGGGAGTGACTCTAGACTCTAAGTTAAGTTTTGTTCCACACTGCGATAACATTACGCAAAAAGGCGCATTAACGCATTGAGTCTATACAAAGATCTTTTACACGTCAACTTGCTTTCTTTGCTACTGGCATCAGTGCGAGGAGCTCGTATGACGAAAGACTCAGTTTCTTCCATATGTCAAGCTTGCGGTTGCGCCGACGCATGATAGACTTAATGTGCTTGCAGAGCATCGTCAGCGGCGCCTTTAAGGCCGATGGATTATTTGAGCGCATTGAAATAAACGTACCCAAACTTAATGCTCGGAGAAAAAAGTTGACCTTATTCAATGTCCCACAATTTAAAAGTAATTTGGCCATGAATTCTCCCATAGCTAGACTAACGTCAACGTACAATAAACGGTGCAATATTTATGACTTGGATATCTTTCACGACCATCCTTCACGATTTAGATCTAAGATCATAAATGAAGGGAAAAATTGACTACAAAAATAGTAAAATAGTACAAGTCAATGTATGGGTCAATGTGTATGTCTCTAATAGTTAAATATAAGCAATAAAAATAAAATTAAATTGTGGCTGTTTACCTTTGTATTTTGTTCTTCTTTTTTTGTAATGTGAATACTGTTTTTTTCTTTCTTTGCTTCTACTTTGTTTTGAATGTTGTGCACGTCTGTAATTGTCGTAAGCACTTGCTATATGTCTCTGTTCGTGTCTCCTATTAATGTTTGTGTTTATGATGTTGATGTGCCTTAATACTAAATAAATAAATAAATAAAGAAAAAGAAAAAAAACTATTAACAATAAATAAATAAAGAAAGAATAACAGTTACAATTTAATCTTATTAATTTCAATGAATTTACATAATTTAAATACAAAACGAGTAAACACAAAAGAAAGAAGACATTTTACCGAGGTAGGACGAGGAATATGAGAAGGAATGATTTCATGAATAAAAAAACGCAATTTGGGACAGGAAAAAATATGTGGTCCACGTTTCCCTCATCCAAACCGCATTCACAAAGAGAATTGTCCAAGAAATGAGGAGTGCAACAATGATTTAATCGTTATCGACAGATCGTGTAGAAGTAGTGATTTTTTTTTCTAATTTATATTTAAAAAACCAGGGCTTGTGAGGAATCTCTGGTTGAATGTCTCCATAAAATTTACCCTTTATGGACTTAGAAATTTGCCATGCAATGGACCAAGATTTTAACATAGTAAGAGAAAGAGTAGTACAAATATCATGAGGTTTAAAATCATAATATATTATGTACTAGCTTTTTCCCGCGACTTCGTCCGCGTGGAATAATAGTTCCCGTTCCCGGGGGATTTCCGGGATGAAAACTATCCTATTTCCTTTCTCGGGTCCCAGACTATATCTGTACCAAATTTCATTCAAATCGGTTCAGTGGTTTAGGCGTGAAGAAGAGACAGACAGACAGACAGACAGAAAGACAGACAGACAGACAGACAGAGTTTACTTTCGCATTTATAATATTAGTAAGGATTATTTAAATGACATTTCCGTTAAAATGAAATGTGTCAAGCCAGAAGTTCTCAATCGCGTTTTGTTTTCCTATTTCAGAAGAGGTTAAATAACATTTTTTTGATAATAATGAAATTTCTTTAACACAAAAATTATAAAATAAACGTAAAAGCTAAGTTTTCTGTATACAGGTAGGAATATGTTATATCGTGTGTAGTAGACATGAATTCACTTTAATTCTAAACGTTCTAATTCTACTAACTAAACGCAAGGAGGGTCGAACACGTTGTTTGATGAAGGGCTGTAGCAAGTGGGTGACCAACATCTACTCGTTGCAAGTAGGCAAATATTTTTAGGAACGCCATAAACAGTCCGTCACTTGAAACCAAAAAACTAATAGTACCTTTTGACAATAACGAACTTTAGTTCATAGGAACCGGGCAAAAGACGACTTTGTTCCCCTTTAAGTACGCTCAAAGTTGGTGTTTTCATAAGAAACTTTCAGCGGGCAATAATGACGCTCCAAATTCAAAAAGTGCGCCTAAAAGTAACTTTTAATCGCACTTTTTGAATTTGGAGCGTCTTTGCGTGTTTTACACCCTGTTATAAGTGCGCCTAAAAACTCTTTGAATTTGGAACGTCTTAATGCTCAGCGCCAAAGAATCGAACGCAAATAATGAATGGCTGTACGACGGCCAATACCATAGTCACGCCGCGGCTGAATAAAGAAAAACTTAAATAAAAATAAAACGCGCAAACGCAAACGAGTTCTCGTAAAAATTTTCACGGATTGTCTTGCAGCAAATTATTAATGTAGCTACAATAATAATTTTACAATAAAGTATGAAGTGCCTTTTAGTTTTAACCGACTTCAAAAAAGAGGAGGTTGTCAATTCGTCTGTATTTTTTTTGTATGTTTGTTACGCGATATCTCCGTCAATTGTGAACGGATTTTGATGGTTCTTTTTTTGTTTGCTAAGTCATGATTCAGAGGTGGTCCCATATAAATTTTGTGGCGATCGGTTTAGTGCTTCTCGAAAAATTCATCAAGAACAAAAAAAATCGACGAAATATACATTGACGATATTATAATGTGCGTATCTTCAATTTCTACTTTTCGTTTTATAAGATTATAAGTAGTTTTATTTTGAAAATAAATTACTTTGAAAGATGTCATACACAGTCAGATATAGTTAGACTCGACACTAAAAAGTAAGAAATAAAAAACTTTTTTCAAAAAAATAATAACCGTCTTCAAAAACTAAAAACTCAAAAATAAATAAAATTACGGAAGTCGGTGGCTTCTCTTCTGCCAGTCAATTTATCTGAATTTGTGTTGCCACCGACTTAGTGTCGAGTCAACTCGAGTCTAACTATGTCTGACTGTGTATGACATCTTTCAAAGTAATTTATTTTCAAAATAAAACTACTTATAATCTTATAAAACGAAAAATAGAAATTGAAGTTACGCACATTATAATATCATCAATGTATATTTCGTCGATTTTTTTTTCTCATAGGGGGTGATGAAAAGTAGAGTGTATCATTCGGGCGCAAAATATATTTTTGGCTCGGGCTTCGTACTTTGAATCCCTCGCTACGTTCGGGATTCTATTTAAGAATCCCTCGCAAAGCTCGGGAGTCTACTCTAGAATCCCTCACTTCGCTCTGGATTCAAAAAACGCCCTCGCCGTAGAAATATTACTTTGAGCCCTTGTAATACAATCTACTATTATTTACTCTTTATGCACAAACGTACATATGTTTTAGTAACAGTAAGTATTTTAAGACCTATGCTTTTGAAATCCAAGACCAACGCGAGGCGTTGAGAATAGCCAAAAGTGTATATGCGTTATTTTATTTTAAAAGTATAAAATATACATAATAATATTACAGTGACGATTCTAAGCACACTCGTGAGGAAAATAGAAAAAAAATATTATCATTGTTCAGAGCTATTTTGGGCTACCTACAGACAAAGATTACTGTAAATGGCGCGGGAATTCCTTGTTTTAAACCATGGAGTTATTATATACTGTACATTATTACTCAATGCTTTAAACAGACACGCAGAGTAAAAAATGTGGCAACATAGTTGACGGAGACGAATGGAGACCCTAGGATTATTATAATGGCAATATGATTGATCATCTAGGATTGATTGTTATCTATTTTACGAAGCCGCCACATAATAATTTAACCTCGATCCATTCCCTGCCCGACGAAATTCAATCTAGACTCCGGATTTGCATACAATCCAAAAGATCTATGAGTTTATGGATTGACAATATTATAACGTAAGAACCTAGTCAGTTATTGTTTGCTAAAAACTTTATTTAGTGTTTACTGAGCATTGTAATAAGTATGAATATTTCAAATTTATTTAATTAGGTATAAAAATGTCAACTTTTAAGTAAGTACGACAAAAGAGAAAAATATATTCAACCAGGTTCATTAATATAAATTAAACGCCTCGGTCAATTAGGCATTGATAACTAAAGTACGTACGTCTGGCAATGACAGTGGTACAGTGAGCACTTGGCAACGAAGCGGTCAGTTCCCAGAAAAGTTATTTGAAACCGCCCCACTTTTGAGGCCAGAGAAAGAATTGTTCTGCATATTAATCGCGCTGCAGAATGTGGCATAGTTGAGTAAATTATTAAATTCAAAGCTCTAGCTGTCACATGAAAAGTCCTAAAATAATTTTCTGAAAAGTGTCTTCACCTGTTTGTATTGCACAATGTTAGACACAAGTCATGTATTACGTATTGGGCCTGACATACGAAATATTTCCATCGATGATGCTATGAAGATCATAAATCTTAATGTATATATATTTTTTCTTACATACATATTACCAAGTCCCCCCCCCCCCCCCACCGCGTCTGTCTGTTCGCGATAAACCCAAAAACTACTGAACGGGTTTTCGTACCGTTTCTACCAATACATATAGGTAATTATTGATGATAAAGGTTTAATTAAATGTTTATATTATAGTATATTGTAGTAGAGAAAAGCCCAGAATTTCAAAGAATTGTAACAACCAAAGCTGGGACGGGTCGCTAAGTAAGTAATAATTTATTAGCTTGACCTATTCTCGACTCGACCTAATGCTACTTTTTCTCTACACTTCCATTTTAACAAAAATGCCGATATCGATTAATTATAATTATGATCACCATTATGGTACACATTTTTGCTCACTAATATAAAGGCACTGCCCAGGTTTCTAAATATGATGTGATAGAAAATACATTTATACGTAATAGGTAGTTCACACACCTAACTACAAGTAGGTAGTTTATTAAACTATATATTCAGCAGTAGACAAAACGGTCTGACACGGAGAATAAGAATAAAAGGTATGTACAAAATGAAAAACAAAACACTGTAAAAAAGGAGGACTTTTGCGTTCAGAATTTTCTACCAGTCTAAGAGCAGTAGGCTTCTATACCTAGGGTGAAATCAACGACAGTGCATTTTATTAATTTTTTTTGTCTGCTTCCTCGTACAAAGAGGTTATTTTTCTCTCTTTTCAACACATTCTAGGATCATCACCTGCCGAAATGAGTCGACGCATCAATAATATTTATAAGGTGCATGGAAATCAGGCATCAGGCAGAATCTACAATTCTATGTAAACAAACATGATGGATTGCTTAGATATGTACGCTGAGCTTCAAGTACTGAGCTATTTATAGCCAGCGACATGATGTCTATAAATGTATATTCTTTTATTTAAGTTAATACACGGTGTCACGCTCTCTGGCTTCTCTCTTTAATTTTGATACCTAACACAAAAAAATTGTCGCTAAATAGTCGAAATTAGTCGCCTAACATCAGAAATAGTCGTTCACTAGTTCAAAAGTTATAAGAGTTTGTAGGTGGCCGCGTTGGAGATTCTCCCCAGCTTGGCCACATGTGTATCTCGCAAACTAGGGCACCTAGTGAATATCTGTTTTTACAAAAAAAAAATGTCGCTAAATAGTCGAAATTAGTTGCCAAATACCTTAAATAGTCGTTAACTAGTTCAAAAGTTATAAGGGTTTATAGGTGGCTGAGCTGGAGAGTCTCCCCAGCTTGGCCACATGCATTCTCGTATCTCGAAAACTAGGGCACCTAGTGAAGATCTGTTTTTACAAAAAAATAGTCGCTAATGAGTCGAAATTTGTCGCCAAGTCACAGATTTAGTAGGGTCTTAAATAAGAAGTTATAATGAGTTAAATTTTTTAAGTATAGTCCAAGAGCTAGACAGAAAAGTCTACGAAAATCTTAGATTTACCTACAACGCGACCATGATTTACCTGTGTGTGTGCACTACGGTTGACAACGCGAATACAAATAAAAAATTCTGAAATATTATGAACGCTAGTTCATAATGTTCTCCGTGGTTACTGCTCAGCTCCCGCAGGCGTGATGGTGATGTTGTATAACCCATAACCTTCCTCAATAAATGAACTATCCTACCTTCCTCGATAAAAAGGATTTTTTAAATCGAACCAATAGTTCCTGAGATTAGCGCGTTCTCTATAAATAAGCGAGATCTATATAAAATATTAATAAAAAAGAATCGCCGAAAATACTTACGCGTATAACCTCCGAACTACTACAGTAAATTGGACGATTCTATCTTCATGTGTTTGTTATTATTATGACAAGGTTTGTATTAGATATAATAAAATATTTTTTTTTATTGAAATTTGAATTTCAACCTCTTTGAAATCGGAATTTTAACCTCTAACAGACCACACGTCTTATCATAGTTTGCGATTGTGTTAATAAAGCAGGTGACGGCTATTTTTAGAGACAAATAAAAACGAAAAATAAATAAACACAAGTGACAAGCAGCATTCCCAAATTTTTATTTACCAAAGTTTGCGGATATCACGTAATCAAAGCTACCTATAAGTTCGCGTCACGTAAACTTGCCCCTCTGAAGTTAGGCTTTTGCGACGACCGCGCAGGTACATTCACGTAAAAAAGTGTTACCTTCGTAGATTTTTTTTCTTCAGAATCGAATTAAGTTGTAAAAATTTTAGATTACGCCCAAAAGTCGTCGTCCCATGCATGTCTTGAGTGTCAGCTTTACTGCGTACGTTAAATAATAGTTTTATTGTTGTCTACGAAAGTTGTTACACGATTATCAGCTACGTAAGTAGTTACTGAAACCCATTACGTTAAATAACACCCACTTCTAGTTTTATTATTATGTCATTAGAAACAATAGCGTTAATATTTAATTATAGTAGCAGTTATTAGTAAAATAAAATAATAAAAAACAATAACAAAGTTTAACAGTTTTGGCAAAAACAGTACTTTCGCATTGAGCAAGCAGGACAGAAGTAAGCATCGAACGTATGCGAGTGACAGAGACGCCATTACAGGCGCCATCTTTGGCGAAACCGCGCATGCGCAGTCCACGTTTGGTTGTAAAATCGACTACAGCGCAGCCAATTGCGACGAACTTCAGAGAGGCAAGATTACGTGACGCGAACTATACTCATAGTTATTAAGACTATAGTCTTAAAGGAAAATGTTTAATAATAGGGGTTAAAGTAAGAAGTTGCCAATTTGTACTGAAAATCAAAATTGTTTATTTTAATACTTTTTAACAAATTTATTTAAACAAAATAGTTACCATTACTATCTATACATTATATATAATTCTATTCTATTTATTATATATAAATAGTTACCATTAGTGTCGTGATGGCTCAGTGGATAAGGCGCCCGTCTCGTGTGTAAGAGGTTGTGGGTTCGAATCCGGGCAAGTACCAATGTGACTTTTTCAATTCATATGTACTTTCTAAAGTTTATCTTAGACATCACTGACATCCCGTGCCTCGGAAAGCACGTAAAGCCGTTGGTCCCGGTTGTCATTCGTAGAACTTTGACAGTCGTTACTGGTTAGCCAGAAACTCTGACCAGTCTAACCAAAAGGTATCGGGTCGCCCAGTTACTGGGTTGTGGAGGTCAGATAGGCAGTCGCTCCACGTAAAACACCGGTATCCAGCTAAATCCGGTTAGGCTGGCAGCCGACCCCAATACGGTTGGGAAAAGGCTAGGGAGATGAAGATGGGTTACCATTACTATCTATATATTGCTGCCATCTAAAAGGAAGGTCATTTATGCGTTTGCGATAGAACTCTGAAGATCTCGACTGCACAAACTGTGTGAAATCACTTTGTATTTATTTATTTATTTATTTATTAATACTTTATGCACAACGGTACATAGGCGGACTTAATGCCGCAGGCATTTTCTACCAGTCAACCTAGGGTGGTGAAGAGATAGCATGGTAGGTGCATTTATGATGCAAAAAACTAAAATGATAGAAATATGATAGAAAAATGAAAATAAAATTAAAACGTAATACATAAATAACAACTATATACATAAGTAAATAAATATATCTGTAATATATATACAATATATATAACATATATATATATATATATATATATATATATATATAAATATATATATATATATATATATATATATATATATATATATATCTATAATATATATTTATATATAAGTGAAAGTAAATTATGAAAGAACTCTGCTTAATACTTAATGCTGTAAATGAATCTTCAATTTCCTCTTAAACGCATATCGACTGGTCGCCGTCCTAATATCAAGAGGAAGCGCATTCCAGAGAAGAATGGCCTGAATATAAAAAGAAGAATGAACAAAATCAGAAGTATGGGCAGGGCAAAGCAGGAGGAGATTGTTGGAAGAACGCAGATTTCTAACATGGGAAGAACAAAGATATTGGAAGTGAGGCATAAGATAGGAAGGCGAAAAAGGAGAGTTGAGCAAGGAGTAAAGCATTGTCAAAGCACGCAAACTTCTCCTTTGACGAATGGGCAACCATTTGAGTTCAGCCCTAAAACTCGATACATGGTCGTATTTCCTCAGGTTGAATATAAACCTAATACAATTGTTTAGTGTCCTATCCAGCTTATCTAACAGAACCGCATTCAGATCGAAGTAACACACATCACCATAGTCAACAATAGGGAAAATTAAGGTCTGCACAAGCATAGTTTTAGTCTTAACAGGCAAAAAGTTTTTCAGACGATATAGAGATCTTAAGGTACTGGAGGGTAAAAACCACAATATATGACGATTTGCGAAATCTGACTGTAAAAAGGATGGCTGATAATCGCCAAGAAAATAAGGAATTATATGGTGATAACAAACCGGGATGTAAGTTGTGGGATTAGGGAGAAAGTACGCTGCACGCTGGTGCGCCTTACCTGGCTGTCTCCTTGCCTTGTGTATAGGTTCAACAAAATGGCGCCTGATGTTTCTTCGCCTTTTGGAGGCTTTTTGAAGCACAACACTGGAATTCTCTGTCTCTGTGTCCACAAACAATCACACCCGCGGGCGGTCAATCACAGCGGTTAATATTTGTTGTAATACGGTAGGAATTAACTAGGCGCGTTAAATAATATCTTGAACGAGAAAAAACTGCATTTTCACGTGCGGATCTTCCATGGCGGAATTTTTTCTTTTTTTTTTTTTCTTATGGCTTCTGACAGCCGTCAGGCGTGCGAGAGCGTGAAGGTTGGTTAAGACAGAATTGATAAAAAGAGGTCTAATTATTAATATTAAGAAATAATAGATGGCGCTACCATTTCCCCCCGGCCTTAAAGGGTTGCCTTTGAAAAGAGAAAATTGAATTAGCTATGTTAGGTGTACTACCGCATGACCTATCCACAGGCTAAAACAGCGTTAAAATATTTAAATTAATCTAAATTAACTTTATTATAACAAATTATAAACAAAATACCTAAACTAAAAGGAGACCCAACTTAAAGCTAGATCTCACTGTGTCGGTAGCGGACAGAGACGTACAACAGGGCGCATGTAGCTACCCTTCGCGGTTTTCACGGTAACAACGCGGGTTGTACCGTCTTTAGATGTATGTAACTTATCAACGATGGCTAATGGCCATGAAAGGGGCGGAGAATTATCATTTATGATAATGACTAACGTACCCTCCTTTATAGGCGATACAGGACTATTCCATTTGGATCTAGCCAGCAGTTGGTGAAGGTACTCTGAGCGCCAGCGCTGCCAGAACGACTGCACGAGTTTATCGAGCAGAGTATGTCTCTGAAGCAGGCTAGAAGAGTCTGCTTCAGGAGCGGGAAGTGATGACAATGGCGCTGTGCTCAAGAAATGCGCAGGAGTTAACGTGGATGGTTCAGCAGGGTCACTGCTCAATGCTGTAAGCGGACGCGAGTTAACTAACGCCTCGATTTGAGCAAGGACCGTTAAAAGCTCTTCGTAAGAGAGGATTTGTTGACCTATAACTTTGAAGAGATGCGTCTTAACTACCTTAACCATGCTTTCCCAACATCCACCGAAATGTGGTGAAGCAGGTGGAATAAACTTCCAATCAATGTAATTTATGGAAAGTTCTTCCTCAAGATGAGTACGATACTCTTTATTGAGAAACTTATAAAGATCGCGTAAGTAAGAACTTGAACCCACAAAACAAGTGCCATTATCTGTATATAAACACTGTATAGGGCCGCGTCGCGAAAGAAATCGTTTTAGGGCTGCTAGAAATGATACCGTGCTTAAATCCGTCGCAACTTCAATGTGTGTTGCACGCGTTGTCAAGCATGTGAAAATGCATAGCCATGCTTTACGGCTTCTAACACCTCGACCGCGAACTGGCGTGTACTGCAGTGGTCCTGCGTAATCGCAACCGGTATGTGTAAACGCCTTATCGACCTGATTGACACGCTGGCTAGGTAGATCTGCCATGAGTGGAAAGACAGGACGCGGACGGAATTTAAAACAGACGTTACATTTATGTATTCTATGGCGAATTATTCGCCGTGCAGCTAAAATCCAATATTTATGCCTGAGTAAGGACATAAGCAACTCTGGACCTGCATGGAGATATTTTTTGTGATAAAAATCAACAAGAAGGTCGATCACATGATCATGACGCGGTAGAATGCAAGGATGCTTGTAGTTGTAAGGTTCGTCCGAATTTGACAGACGACCGCCAACTCGTATGATGCCGTGCTCGTCGAGAAACGGCTTGAGTTTAAGAAGCGCGGGAGAACAAGGCATACTATTTTTCAAATTTTGTATGTCGTTACTAAAATAAATAGCTTGTACAGCTCGCAATAATTTATGTTCTGCAACTTCAAGGTGAGAGCTTGAAATAAAAGTTCCATTAGGCAATAGCTTAAGAAATCTACAGATATAAACGATGGCGCGTAGTAGCTTAGACCACGACGACATGCGCATTGCGAGTGCATAAATCGGGGATTCCGCAACCTCAACAATCACGGGATGAGAGATAACTTTCCGTTCGGGTACGTCCTCGTCCTCTGCATTATGGTCAAATGGATGTATAGGCCACTCCGACGGATCATGGGACATCCAAGAAGGGCCATGACGCCACAAAGGATGATGCAGAAGTTTAATTGGAGTAACACCACGAGAAAGGCAATCAGCGGGATTCTCAATACCCGCGACGTGATTGAAACAATCGGAAGGAATTAATTCAATTATTTTTGTAACGCGATTGGCGACAAAAGTCTGCCAGCGGTGAGGAGATGAATAAATCCAAGCGAGCACTACTTTAGAGTCAGTCATTGCAAATATTTTATTAATAGGGTAGTGGGGCGAAACTGTCTCTTGAACTCTGCGGAGTAACTGAGACAGCAGAAGGGCCGCGCAAAACTCCAGTCTCGCAACCGAAATAGTTTTAACAGGCGAGACCTTGGACTTGGCACAAACTAATTGCACAGAGTAGTTGGAACCAATGCGGACTTGCAAATATACGACTCCGCCATAAGCGCGTTCACTGGCATCAGCGAAACCTATTAAGTTAACAATACATCCATCGACCAATCCAAGATGACGCGGTATAATAATTTGATGGAGCGCGGGGAGTTCAATGCAAAACTGTTTCCAAGCGGTGACAATATGGTCGGGAGGAACGGCATCCCACTCACACTTTGATAACCAGAGTTCTTTGATCAAGAGCTTGGCGTACAAAATTGTGGGAGCCACAAAACCCATTATATCCCATAGTCGAGCCACTGTGGACAGCATAGTGCGTTTGGTGCACTTATCATCTGGAGGTGCGACTTCAAAATGAAACCTATCGCTGGATTGGTTCCAGCTAGAGGTTGCAAAAATTCGATAATTTTAATTTTCGAATATTCGAATATTTTTTCGGTGCTATTCGAATTTTATTCGAATATTTAAGAAAAAATTATAAAACACAGAATATCAGCGTTTATTGGTTTAGGAATTATATTTTTATGGAGATAAGTAAACCTAGCACAATAATTATTTACTTATTCAACAAAATTTTAAAACAATTATACATGAAAATGTTAATCAAAACAATTATAATTTTTTTAAACAAATTTAAAAGTCTCTCTCTCGGTAATAATAATCTTTTTTTTATTTTTTTGGTGAGTGGAAAATCATCAAATGACTACTCCCGTCCTGGGTGCGGCGGGGGGGCGTGTCAGACTTTTACTGACTAAAACCCACTCATGTTCCTTCGATTGCCCTTTATGTTCCAGGGTCACGGTAACTATTATAAACATTCCGCAACCCCGGCAGGCTTGGCCCTGTTGGGCCCCTTCTTGTGCTGACTTCTTCTCTTTGAGGCGCGCGTGGAACAAAACGTTCCGTCGACGCGGTCCTGGTCCTAGCCGGCGGCGAGCTACCCATCGCTCGCCATCCGCAGAACCGCGCCTTCGGTGGCCGGTAGTCGTCTTGCGACTCTCGACGTCTTCGCCTGGGTCTTAGTCCGGGGCGAGAGGCTCGTCGTTGCCTCTCGCGCGCCTCAGCTTCCTTCACTAGCATAACTGCTTCGCAGAAGGACGCGACGGAATCCCATTCCGTCTCGCCCCGAAGCGTGGCCTGAACCATCGCCGGGCGCGAGAGGTCACCGCCGCCGATCGCCTCTACGAGGACACGATCGCCTCACATCATCTCCCTAGCCTTTTCCCAATCGTGTTGGGGTCGGCTGCCAGCCTAACCGGATTCAGCTGGATACCGGTGTTTTACGTGGAGCGACTGCCTATCTGACCTCCACAACCCAGTAACTGGGCGACACGATACCTCTTGGTTAGACTGGTCATAGTTTCTGGCTAACCAGTAACGACTGTCAAAGTTCTACGAATGACAACCGGGACCAACGGCTTTACGTGCTTTCCGAGGCACGGGATGTCAGTGATGTCTAAGATAAACTTTAGAAAGTACATATGAATTGAAAAAGTCACATTGGTACTTGCCTGGATTCGAACCCACCACCTCTTACACGAGAGGCGGGCGCCTTATCCACTGGGCCATCACGACACGATCGCCTTTACGAGAAATAAATGTCTTTCTCTCTTGTTAATAATAAAACAAAAAGTATCACATACATACGTAAATGTGTCGTAAAAACGTTACAGTATTATTTTCATAATATGCAATATTACACTGAAAAAACAGATTCATCAATTATAATTCGGAAATAAATCAGATTTACCTATTATAACATTTTTAAACAAATTCAACTCTTCTGTTAATAATAAGAACAAAATAAACATCTTTATCTCGCTCGATAATAATAATAAAAAAAAATTATCACATGTCACAAAAAAATCAAATTCGTCAATATTAATTCGGAAAAAAATCAGATTTACATGTTAAGTATAAAATTCTTAAATAAATTTTAAAGTCGTTCTCTCTCTTTAAATAATAAAAACAAAATAAGTATCTAAAATCACTTCAAAAAAGAAAATGCACCACTTTACACATAAATAACAACGTATTCTGTAAGTGACAAAATGGCGTCGAGTCAAGCAGTGTTGCCAACAACAATTTTCAAGCTCTATCAACGTAGACTTTAAACTGATATTTTTTTTGGTAATATTCGAATATTCGAATAAATATTTATTTATTATTCGAATAAAAATTTGGAAAGAGTATTCGAATAATTCGAATATTCGAATATTCGATTGCAACCTCTAGTTCCAGCGCATACCAAGAACCTTATGCACAGATCCTTCAAATTCAACGTCTGTAAAAGCTTTATATGAATCAGGTATTTGCGCGAGAACCTCTTTAGAGTTACTTGACCATTTGACAAGATCAAATTGACCTCGCTTGAAGAGCTCAATAAGCTCTTTGCTAAGCGAGATTGCTTGCGGGGCGGATACGACACTACAGGCGATGTCATCCATATACAAAGCGGAGGTGGCAACAGCTGCTGCAGCGGGAAAGTTGTCGCCTTCATCAGCGATCAACTGGCGGACGACCTTTAATGCGTGATACGGACTTGACTTGAGTCCAAAACAAACCCTATTAAATTGATACACGGATGGTTCACTATTGTTAAAACGATAAAATATCCGTTGAAATCTACGGTCAGATTCGCGAACGCCGATATTGAGAAACATTTGGCGGCAATCAGCTGACAGAGCAATTTGGAAAAGTCGAAACTTTATTATGATGTTAAATAAATCACCCTGTAGATTAGGGCCGGCATGCAAAATGTCATTGATCGACTGACCTGATGTAGTCTGGCAACTAGCATCTAAAACCACGCGAAGTTTAGTGGAGGTCTTATCTTCGCGAACTACGCCGTGATGTGGGATATAATACGAGGGAAAAGAATTATTCTCATCAATTACAACTGGACTCAAAAACCCTTATTTATGTAGTCACGTATGACGTCATTATAAGCGCTGCGAAATTTAGGCGAAGCATTAAATTTGCGTTCTAAACAATAAAAGCGTCTAAGCGCAGCAGCGTACGAGTCGCCTAGCGAATAAGGGTCGCCACAAAATGGCAACGCCACAATATATCTGCCACTGTCGTCGCGAACAGTGGTAGCGCGGAAGTGTTCTTCACACTCGAGGTCCTTACGACTCAGCGAGGGCGGTGCGGAAATTTCTTCAAGCTCCCAAAATCGCTTTAGGAGAGAATCAATATTATTTTCTTGAAGAACAGAACAGCAAGACGTAGTATAATGAGGAGTATGTGATGTAGGTGCGGTACCCATGACCACATACCCAAATACCGTCTCAATAGCGGGAGGTAAATTATATTGCTCACTACGTACAATATTAGATAGTAGTAAGTGCGGAAATATTGAAGCCCCGATCAAAACATCGATATTTCCCGGCTGCGCAAAGTCTAAATCTGCGAGCGGCAATGACTCGAGGTGCTTAAGTAAGGACATATCCACATGAGCATTCGGCAATGTGTCCGTGATACGTTCTACTATAAGTGAAGAAACGTTAAAATTAATATCCCTATTAATACGCGAATGTATTTTAATATCTACGGAACCCTTACATGATTTTTCTGAACCGCCAATACCCTTGACTACTATGTCAGTATTTTTAAAGTTATTCCACAATCCTAGGCGTTTCAAACAATCAGAAGTAATAAAATTACTTTGGGATGCACTATCCAGTAAACAACGAATTATGTGAGGTGTGTTATGAGTATCGTATACTATTACTTGCGCGGTAGCGAGCAAAACCGTTGTGTACGCCGCCGTACATTGCGATGTAGCTTCGCGCTGAACGTGACAAGTGCGCGGGCGATGCTCGCGTGTGTGTGCGACTGATGTAGTACATAACGATACTTCGGGATGAGCCGCGGACTCTGTGGTACGGACGGCCTGCGTTTGTGGTGACGTAACAACAGATGAACTTACTTGATTACCAGGTTCATCCGGTAACGGCGAGGTTTTATTGAAATGGAGTAAAGTATGGTGAGCCTGATTGCATGAGCGGCATTTAGTTTTACTAGAACAGTTGCTTGTTTTGTGTTTAATACTTAGACAGTTAACGCAAGCCTTACTTTCTTTAACACATTTAGAACGAGCAGTCGGAGTTAAATCACTAAAAGCGGGACATTTATAAAAGTGATCATGTACAATATTATTGCACAGACACTTGAGCGGATTATTATTATTATTATTAGAATCCGAACATGCTACGTAAGATTGCGGATTAGGAACCGAACTACTATTATTATTTCGCGATTTATTCGACTTTTGTTTACTGTCAATAAGGCTAGACGAGCCAGACGAACTAGGCTGCGTATTTTGAAATATTCGACACTGATCTTTGATAAAGGTCACAAAACTATCTAGTGTAGGTATTTTATGATTACGTTCTGTCATCTCAAAAGCACGAATAGTTTCCGTGTCGAACTTTTTTATTGCGAGTTGAAATAACATAAAGTCGGAAAGGTTTTCTAATTTTAAGTTTTTAAGGGCATTAACTGCGGTGACAAAATTATCGATAAACAGCTGGAAATTCGAAACAGACGCGGGACCGGTCAGCTTAAGGTTTAAAGCTTGATCGAAGTAAGTAGACGCGAGGACACGAGTATCCTGATATCGGTCAACAAGTGACTGAAATATAACCTGATAATTCTCAGCATTGGGCGTGACACCTGCAAACACGGATTGCGCTTTCGACGACAGTTTCCCTATCAAATAGTACAATCTGTCGGCATCTGTCAGAGAGACATTATCATGCACTGTTGATTTAAAACTTGCATAAAATAATGGCCAGTTCCGTATGTCACCGTCAAATGACATAAGTTCAATTGGAGGTAGACGCGGTGCTCGATAGTTCGCGCAACCGCCACCTGGCGCTGTGGAGCGGTTGTCATCTAACTGACTTTGTATACGTTTCACGATACAATAAAGATCTTCGAATGCGGTGTACGACTGATAATTCGGCTGGGAATCAGGATTAATTGAAAGTAATTTTGAGTTATAAGCGTCTAATAATGTATGAAAGTCTGATCGAATAACATCTACTGTCATACAATAACTAAGAAATGATTCCCTACTAATATCGGAAGAAGTTGCGGTTTTGGAGCGTTCAAAAATGTCTTGCATACGCTCAAATAAAGTATTGCGTTTAGCTTCTAATATTTTTAACTCTTTTTCTTCCGGAATGCATAGTTTCCTTTGTTGCGACATGTTTATGTAGGTTAATGAACCAAACAAACTAAAATGTATACCTAAGTATTATTTTACCTAAGTATATAAGAACAACAAAAATACCTAAGTATTTATGCGGCGGTAAATCCTAGTAATTCCTATGTAGGCAACAAACTTTAAGGCGGTTGAACTAATGGTGCTTGAAATATGGTATTTATAAGACCACTATATAGTTCGAGTAATTATAATAAGGTATATCAGTAGGCAGCTACGCAATTGTATATTACCTACTGGGGTGCGGGAAATAACCACGTAATGGGTATGTAAATAGACTAGGAGTGCAGCTAGATGCTACAACTACCTAGGTAAGCACTTCTAGAAGATACTTACGCGGAATAAAAGAGAATTGGATATGAATCCGCTCGAAGGACCAAAAAATGGTGGGTAAGAAACCCCCAATATATGACGATTTGCGAAATCTGACTGTAAAAAGGATGGCTGATAATCGCCAAGAAAATAAGGAATTATATGGTGATAACAAACCGGGATGTAAGTTGTGGGATTAGGGAGAAAGTACGCTGCACGCTGGTGCGCCTTACCTGGCTGTCTCCTTGCCTCGTGTATAGGTTCAACAAAATGGCGCCTGATGTTTCTTCGCCTTTTGGAGGCTTTTTGAAGCACAACACTGGAATTCTCTGTCTCTGTGTCCACAAACAATCACACCCGCGGGCGGTCAATCACAGCGGTTAATATTTGTTGTAATACGGTAGGAATTAACTAGGCGCGTTAAATAATATCTTGAACGAGAAAAAACTGCATTTTCACGTGCGGATCTTCCATGGCGGAATTTTTTCTTTTTTTTTTTTCTTATGGCTTCTGACAGCCGTCAGGCGTGCGAGAGCGTGAAGGTTGGTTAAGACAGAATTGATAAAAAGAGGTCTAATTATTAATATTAAGAAATAATAGATGGCGCTACCAGGTACCGTTGACTCTTTGGCTTACACTGGAAACATGATTTTGCCAGCCAAGTGTGGAGTCGAGATGTAAACCAAGGTCTTTTACACTTTGGCTGATGGGAATGACGGTTCCGTCAAAAATAATAGGAGGGAGAGAGCTAACCGACACTCTGGCCATCATGCGAGAGCTGCCAATTACAATAGCCTGACACTTTGAGGGGTTCACGGACACCCCAAATCTATCAGACCATTTCTTTATAGATTCCAAGTCCTGGTTTACATATTCTATAGCGTCAGACAAACTTTCCACCCGCGTCGAAGTGTAAAGCTGCAAATCATCGGCATAAAGATGATACGAACACCGAAGACAGTGAGTTATAAAGTTAATGAAGATGGAGAATAACAAAGGGGAAAGAATACCGCCTTGTGGGACACCAGCATCCAGCTCACGCCAACTCGATGAGCTCTCATCAGCGCGCACTAATTGCTGACGTCCCCGAAGATAAGAAGAGAACCATTCCAATGCCTCAGATGAAACCATAAGATGTGAAAGAATAGCTAAGAGAATATCGTGACTGACAGCATTAAATGCATTGGAGAAGTCGATTAGTACTAACACAGTAACCTTGGTGTCACTCATTGCTACTCTAATGTCGCCAGTCACTTTAAGAAGAGCTGTAGCTGTACTATGCCCAGGCCTGAACCCCGACTGAAATGAACTTACAAGGCTGTGTCGGGAAACAAACCCCGAGAACTGTTTGTGTACACAGGCCTCGAGCACTTTAGAAAGGAACGGGAGAACGGAAATTGGGCGAAAGTGATTAGGAAGTGAAGGGTTGGAAATTTTAGGAAGTGGGCGGACAAAGGCCTTCCGCCACTGGGAAGGGAATTGTCCGGAATCAAGGGAAAAGTTGATAATGTGGGCAATAGGCGGAAGGAGTGAGTCAAGAATCAAGGTGACCATATGCCGACTAATACCGTCATGGCCAACAGCCTTGGATCCTATAGATAAGATAATTCTTTTGATTTCATCCAAGGCTACTGGAGAAAATTGAAATGGCTCAATGATGGGCCTAGGCAGACCGTGAATGAAATTCACCGTCTGAGACAACACTTGGGTATCCAAAATACTCGTAGTGGTGAAATGACGGTTAATGTCATCCAGACCAATCGTCTTGGGAAAATCCACATGACGTGACCTGCCGATACCCAGAGTTCCAAGGAATTTCCAGATATCAGCAGGGGAAGAAGATGAAATGTTTTCGAGAATGTGTCGGCGTTTGGCGTTGCGTATCATCTGATTACATCGATTTCTTGCAGCCTTATAAAGATTCCAATTATCATCGCAACGATCCCTCTTGAATTTGCGAAACGCTCGATCCCTGCGCCTCATCGCCATACGAACCCCTGTCGTCATCCAGGGTGCAGGTGGACGCCTAAGTTTGACCCTTTTAACAGGCGCATGCCTGTCATAAAGCGCAAGGACCGACCGATTAAAAACAACCAGCTTTTCATCCACAGTTGTTGCAGCAGCAAGAGGTCCCCAATCGAGTTCCGAAGCTTCCTGACGAAGCTTGTCAACATCCATGCGAGCAAAACTACGTGTGTGCAGAACTTTAGGGAGAGGTTTAGGGAGTTTTGTCTTTGTACTGCCTCCTGGGAAGAAAACTTCTTGTCACGTAGATAATCGCCCAAATCACGAAAAAAATGGTAGTCCATTGGAGCAAGGTCTGGCGAATACGGAAGATGACGAATAGTTTCTAACTGCAGTTCCTGAATGGTCAAAAAGGTTTCTCGTGCTGTATGAGGTCTCGCGTTGTCATGGAGCAATAATGGTGAAGATCGATTCATGAGTCGGGGTGTTTTATACTACTAGTTTTGCCAACATTGTTTGGAGTTCGGCACAATAGACATCTGCCGTTATTGCTTGAGCAGATAGGAGAAAACTATAGTGAATAACACCATGCTGAGACCACCAAACAGAACAGTTACCATTACCTTTTTATTGGTAAGTTTTGCTTTAGGACACTGTTGTGGCGTTTTACGGTTATCAAAAATAATCCACTTTTCATCATATGTCACAATTCGATCTAATATGTGTTCATTAGCAGACCCCTCTCCAAACGCAACATTTAGGTCAGGTCATAGCTCATTACAGCCACCCGGCAGCCACTTCGCACCGACTCGCCTTATATCCGAGCGCATGCCCATACAAGACCAAATAAAGAATACTAGCCGCAGGAGGCGAGTCGGTGCGGAGTGGCTGCCGGGAGGCTGTAATGAGCTATGACCTTGATATTGCGGGCTGTTTCTGCCGCGTTACTTCCGCGTCGGAACTCGTATTCACAATCACTCGAATTTTCGCAGTATCCATCTTTAACCCTACTATACCATATATATAATACTTTAACCCCTAATATAACGGCCATATACTGTGAAGGTTCTATTATGCATAGAACCTCATTGGATTTTCTTTGATCTATTTATGGATTGCTGGCCTTCTTTCGTTAATAAAATTAAAAAATGCCATTTGTGTTTCTTTTTATTTCTTGTTTTTCTCAACAAGTAATGGCGATCACCTTTTTTTTTATGTGACGGCCAGTTTTGTACGTAGGTTGTAAGATGAAAAAGCTCTTTCGTGAGTTTTTTTAATTGAAAAGAGCTTTTCCTACTAAAATTATAAATGGTAACGTTTGGAGGATGTTTCTTACGATTTCCTGCAAAAACGAATAAACGTGTTTTGTTGAAACTTTTCAGAAATATAGCTTACTAGCTTTTGCCCGCGGCTTCGCTCGCGTTAGAAAGAGACAAAAAGTAGCCTATGTTACTCTCCATCCCTCCAACTATCTCCACTTAAAAAATCACGTCAATTCGTCGCTCCGTTTTGCCGTGAAAGAAAGACAAACATACAGACAGACAGACAGACAGACACACTTTCCCATTTATAATATTAGTATGGATTGATTTTATTATATAATGATTTTATTATATGTATTGATTAAATAATGGTGCTTTTAATATTTTTTTTGTTTTTGTATGGCCATTCTGGACTTTTTTTTAAAACTAAAAGCCCATTTCATAACATTTCCTTTCAACGATCTTTTCTTCAAAAGTTAGGTGACAGCGACAATGACAGTATTGCCAGATTACTAAACAACTATTAGGCCACTCATATATACGTGAATCTAGATTGTGATGATGTGGGGGGGGGGGGGGGGAATCGATACAAATCTTTTATGAATAAAGGTGATATGGTTTAAATAAATTTTGTTTACATTAATAGGTAAGTGATACGAAGTTCACCGGGTCATCTAGTATGTATATAATAGTAAACTCACTGCCTGATATCAACGTGTTTGTTAATATATAACAATAACTAACTAAATACATTAAACTTGGAGGGTTTATTCTTTGTGAAGAATATAAAAAATAGCCCTAAAGGGTTAAAATAGTAGGTAGAAGTTCGACATCCACGCGGGCGAAGCCGCGGGCGAAGGCTAGTAAATATTTTAAATCTAGATATTTTTTTTATCTTAATATTATTTTTGTACGTTGGAAATAAGAAAAGCTGTTACAGTATTATTTTTTACAGCATATTACACGCCTTTTTGTTATTTCAAGCCGTATTAAATGGCTTTTATTTGCATGATTTGGATTTATAAAAAAGATTCCATTCGTATTTTGAAAACAATTAAACATTACTTATTTGTGTCAGGTTTGACGGGTTGTAACCTCTATGGTTGTAACTGTTTTGACACTTGATTTGCCGGTTACTATGACAACGACATCCAACAGAACATGGACAACTTTTATATGGGAAAATGGAATTGTTGTTTTACTCTATCTTTCTCGCAATTTTAGAGACA
Organism: Athetis lepigone; assembly: GCA_033675125.1. Classification (NCBI taxonomy): domain Eukaryota; kingdom Metazoa; phylum Arthropoda; class Insecta; order Lepidoptera; family Noctuidae; genus Athetis; species Athetis lepigone. The sequence continues at coordinate 9,341,569 of CM066240.1, forward strand.
AAAAGTAGCCTATGTTACACTCCATCCCTTCAACTATCTCCATTTAAAAAATCACGTCAATCCGTCGCTCCGTTTTGCCGTGAAAGAAAGACAAACAGACAGACAGACAGACAGACAGACACACTTTCCCATTTATAATATTAGTATGGATGGATACATCAGAATAACAAATGATCAATGATATTATAAGTAAAAAGGTGTAGATAGATAGGTTATATGCAGTCAAAAAGTGGCACTTTAGGCTGAGGCTACACTAGGCTGCGACGCGAACTGCGACGCACGAGCGATTGAAACAAATACATGGATTCCCACTAAATGGCTACCTACACCGTTCATCAAATATCACTAGCGATCTTTGATTATTTCTGCGACAGGAACTACATTACTGTAATCGCGGCACCGGCTACATCGACGTATCAGCGAAATTTAATCGAATATACGCCAGATTTTCGCTTATAATGTAGCCATTCCACGTTTATCTCGTTTCGCTCTTCCAGTCGCATCGTAAATCGCTGCCTACTGTAGCCTCAGCCTTAAAGTTTGCTTGCTATTTAACCAACATTTTACTGAGTATCGCGTTGACATTTATCTCTATTGCACTCGCGCTACTTCAATCATACCATCCTTCTTTAACGTGTAATGTTAGTGTGCCGTTTTTGAATTTCGTTTAGGTACTTAACCTATCTACACCTTTTTACTTATAATATCTTTGAATGAAATAATGAGAGTGAAGCAGCGGGGGCAGCTAGTATACTTAGATATACATTATTATACCTATATTAAGTAGGTAGTATGGATTTTGTCGAATCTGATTCTGTCGAATGTCGTGATGGCCTAGTGGTTAAGGCGCCCGCCTCTCATGCAAGAGGTTGTGGGCTCAAATCCGGGCAAGTACCAATGTGACTTTTTCAATTCATATGTACTTTCTAAAGATTATCTAAGACATCACAGACATCGGTGTATTATTTATTATTTATGGATTTTGTCGGTGTTTGTTGCCATCATGGACTGTTTAATATTAAAATTATAAATGTAATTTAAACGAGTACCTAGGTTACAAAGGTAAGAAAGGTAAGTTAACTATAATAAATATTTGTTAGGCAGAGATTTAGACCTTATCAAAGTCTGATGCTACTTATAGGTATTGTTTATTGTTTATTTTTGAAGTAAGTATTATTTCACTACGACTGAAATCTTAACGAAAAAAAACTGTAAAGAGGTACAACTTTGACCGATTTAATAAAATATTTAAAACAATACCTTACATTTCGAACTGAAATATCAACATCAAATTTATTGAAAGATTTAATAAATAAAATACTTAGAAAAATACCTTTCATGTTTGAACCAAAATCATCGAATTCTTGGCTGACTAGAGGTTGACTAGTCTGGCTTTTCAAACCGACTACTTAGACGGCGATTCAGATAGTTGATCCATCTCTAGTTCTTAGCTAAGTTAGATTTTTATATCAGTTTTATATTAGTAAGTATATAATTAGGTATTATTATAAGTTTGGGACCACCCACGGGGAGGAGACTAGATTTATTATACCGTATACCAGGCAAAAACGTCTTCTAGTATCTTTAAAATAGGTATATACATACAAAACAGTTATAAATACAATTTTGACATCATCTTACTCATACCTAATTATATTCATATATTGTGTTATGCTGACATGTACGATTAAACATTTTGTAGGTACCTACTTAAATACCTACATAATGGTTGTCTTCAATAAAGATAATGAATCATTTTATATTAAGTCGCATAATTATTAGGTATAATTATCTCCATATAGGCGCATAAATAAAACTCAAATGGCTTGTAGAGTATAATTATAGAGAATATGTCTTTATCTTAATTACGATAAGAAATGTTAGCGACTGAGAAAAAATGTAAGAAATTAAGAAGGAAATGATTGAATGTTATGAAGTTATATAAAGCGGAGGCAAAATACTATGTATATGACTGGAATCAGGATAACAAAGTGACTAAATCAATATAGGTAATTGTTGATAACGAGATTTTTCGACTTTGTCGAAAGTTTTGTCAGAAGACTGTAAAATGTTTGATGATAACTTGTTGACTGATAATGTTGTAACTTGTTCTATGGCATTTTTTATTGTTCTTATGTAACTTTCAATGTAATTTTCAAGACGTAGAATCCAAAGTTTCCCAATAGGGCTATAAACGGAACGGTTACGGTAATTAAGGTTATAATTTACAAGAGAAGGCCAATATCCATGACATATTGTTCTTATCGTAAAATATAAATCTCTTTGCTGAGTCTTCAAGCCATAAGAAAAAATAGGAAAGTCCAAGTTGAATGGGCTAGAAACTTCATGCTTACTCTTTTAAAGTTAATATGTTACGATATTCTATGCATATACCGAATGTATGGGCGTATAATATTTAGATACCCGGAGAAAACTTTTCAATTTTGAGAATCTGTTGATGATCTGGACTAACATTAGACCATAACACAAGAGCAGATAGGTACTGCATCAACTATTCCAATAGAATAAATTATCAGAGCAAAAGAAAGGAAGAAACTTTGAATACGGTCACAAACTTCAAAGACCATAGTTTTATAGAGACATTTGGTGCTAATTCTCTTGTACAAAAACTTAACTAATTTTAAGTTAGGTGTATCTTTCCCTTCCCATTTCTTAAAAAAAAAGAACAGAAGATACATTTTAGTAATCCTGTCAAATTAGACAGCACCTGAAGAAAATTGACGTACCTATATTTAGACGCCATGTCTAAATTATCTATGGAGTGTCTAAATTTGACAGGACTTAACTTATATTTTATCTTCTGTCCTTTTCTTAATTAAATGGGAAGATAAAGATGTCCTTAACTTAAATTTACGTTAGTTTGTGAATAAGAGAATCGGCACCATTGTTTACCCAATTAAGTAAGAACATGACATCAGATTATGCATTTTACTGCAGGCGAAACATAACAATGTAATTATTATTAATGACCTACAAATGTTTCTCGGAACACATTGTTTATAATGGTAAGTTATTCAAATCTATTCCTTCACAGAGTTATTAAACATCAGCTGTCAACCTAAGAAGTTAAAATAGCTACCAAGGTACGGTTCTCGCACTAAGTATGAGGTCTAAGCGACGACCATTATTTATTTCAAAGTTGTAATTGCAATAAATATCTTGTTAACTTAATAATTAATGTTCTCCGGATTGATAAGAGTTACGGCGGCCAATCTAAATGAGAATTAGTCATCTGCTCAGAACATTTACATATAAAGGGTGTCCAGTGGAAAATTTTCAACTTTGAAATTTCACATAAAAAAAACTACATGGATTTTATTTATTTTTATTAAAACTAAATGTACTACAATAATGCGGATTTCATTTTTTAAACACTATATCATCTAAATGATGACCGTTTTTTTGTACGCACTCCTGTAGTCGAACCCTTACATTTGCAATTACGCGACGGCATAGCTCTGGAGTAATGCTTTGAATTTTACGGCGAATATTGGCCTGCAGGGCTTGAATTGTCCGGGGATTGTTCTCATAAACTTTCAATTTAAGGTAACCCCATAGAAAAAAGTCGCAGGGCGTGAGGTCGGGCGACCTGGGTGGCCATGAGATGTCTCCGTACTTGCTGATCTGTTTATTTGGAAAAATTGTTCTTAACTTTTCCATCGACACTCTAGCTGTATGCGGAGTGGCACCGTCTTGCTGAAATTGTGTCCTATTATTGTAACCTGAATACAGCTGCAATTGCGGTAGCAGAAATTCGTCTATCATACGGTAATACACCGGAGCAGTGACTGTTTCTCCTTGGTTAAAAAATAGGGCCCAATTACACCGCTACCCGAAATGGCACACCAAACTGTGGTTTTCACGCAAAGTAAACGTTTCTGGTGGCGTTCTCTTGGGTTGTTTGGGCACCAGTATCTCATATTCTGTTTATTTACATATCCATCAATGTGGAAATGTGCTTCGTCACTAAACAAAGTGTTTCCCAACGTGGTAGGTGTTCGAAAGCGTTCCAGCATTGTTCTTGCGAAGGTTTCTCGCAAAGGATAGTCGCTTTCCTTTAGACCCTGAACAATTTGCATTTTGTATGGATGGAGCCTCAATTTCTTCTGCAAAATAACATGCACTGTTGACTTTTTGATTCCTGTGGAGGCTGCAATTTTCCTAATCGGCTTGCGTGGATTCCTAATGATTTCATTTCGAACTTCAGACACACGTTCGGGCGTTGCTGCTGATGTTGATGGCCCTGGAGGAGTTCTGTTGAGCGTTGTCCCTTCTTGCCTAAACCTTTGTACCCACGACCAAATAAGTTGCGTGCTTGGCCCATCACTTAAACGCCAAATATTAAAATGAGTACAAAACGTTTTCAACGATTCACCATTCTTTAGGTATTGCTCAACCGCGAACGAGCGGTGCGCTCCTGTCCAGTGACTCATTGCTACTAACAAATCCGCAAGTACCGCGCTTTCAATGATACCCCTCCCGTTCACCTCACCCCGCTATTATTTCGATAATTGCAGTTTAAAGTTGAAAAATTTCCGCTGGACACCCTTTATTATAGTGCATAAATGTGTGCTCAAATAGAAATGCATTTTTTATTCCCTTACTAAAGCGATCAGCCGCAAGGGCTCCGTGTGCCTGCAAAAGCACAGAAGCAAGTGATAGGTACTTACTTTTTAAAGTACTAAAATACAAATGAAATCACATGACAAGTCAGCAGGGTGTCTTGGGTTTGAACTCGAGACCTTTAGGAGAGCAGCACTTCAAAGATATTTGAAGCCAGCTGAAAATGAAACCTCTGAAAGAAGTTTTGATGATAGGGATCGACGGTTCTTGTGGCGATGCGTAGTATTCGCCGATGTCCTCAGATAAAAAAAATGTCATTAAGGTTTTTTTTTGGAGAATGTCAAAATGTAATGAAGTGAAATAAAAGTATAGCTATTTACTATCTTTATCTAAATTTTGTGTACGATATAAGGAGCGGTGTTGTTAATAATTATAAGCAAAGGCGTCTGGCGTCCCTGCTCTCTTTCCGTAAAGACTGGTCTCAAATACTTTTAAATAGAAAAAAAAACAATCATAATCATACTAGCACTTTTATTTTTCTCAACATTTTATTATAGGCATTTAAAATAAAAATTAAGAATATGACCTAATTTTAAACATTGAAAGGTGTCTGAATTAATGTGGTTCTGATGTACAATCATCTTACAGACTACCAGGGACTCCAGCGTATATTGAAAAAAAAAAAACACTAAATATTCGTGAAACAGAAATAGGTTGTTTTGTAAATTTATTAGTCACGCTCTCCATGCTTACATCCTTGTCGAAACGAACAAAAAATTAAGAACACGACATGACAAAACTTAGATCATCTTAGCGTTTAATATATATTTTTTAGGTTCCAGATGATCCTATTATTTACATTTTAAGTCCGAAGACATCAAATTGTAATGTTAGTCATCAATTTAACATCACCGAGGGTTATATTCTAACCAGAATCGGCTGTAAAGGATCACGTCACTCGCAAAACTGTTGCATAAGTCGACAGCTCATGTGTTCATGTTTATAACTCACAGTTCATATTCATAACTTTGTATCGAGGTATCAATCAGGCTTTCTTCAAAAACCGATGCAAAATTCAGACCTTGAGGAATTTGCGAGTCTTTTTTGGCAGCACATAATCAGGCAGGTCGTGCAGCATCAGAGTCACGGCAGCCCAGGAACAAAGCAGGACTGCCTCCTGCACCATTGCAACACCGGAACGCATATCATTCTCGGGAAGTTTCTAAAACAATATAGAACTTACTAGACTTATTTCATCATTGAACACATTTTCCAGAACTATAAATTCGTTAAGCTATTTTTTGAGAGCTACACCCCATATTTAACTCCAATTAGACCTCAAAGGTTAGGTTACTAATTCATACTTTACATTCAAATTGCGTTAAAATTAGCATAGGTTGACGCGTACAATAATTGTAGAGTTTCTACTGGAATTCCTGAGCGACACACCTTTCATTATGGAGTCAGCGCTAGCCCTAGGTTCTGTTCGAAAGTTCCTCGCTCTTGTTTAATGTGTATAATACAGTCGAAACATTTATGTTGATTGAGAATTCTAATAAAGGCTATGAGCTCAGCGATCGTGGAATACATTAGCGAAGCGTGAACTTTATGCAAAGCTCGGTGCGTACCGTTTAACGCAGTAACGGCTTTAACTATTTAATTTATAATAGCTATCCTGATTTTCAATTAAGCTTAATGTCCACCTTATCATGCACTTATTATCTAAGCAAATTGAATTTTGTTCAGTAACTTGCCTAGTTATCGCTTGGGGCGCTATGAATATAGTGTTTAGGGTCCTAGCATATATTTAGCAATGATGTCAGACGGTGAACATGTTAAATATTAAACAACTTGCTGTAGTACGGGTTTTTCTGGATAATTAAGCAAGTAGTTTTGCAAGCAAGGAAAGGAAACAACAACAACAAAGTGAGTTAAAAAATTCTAAAGTAATAAGGCTTATTTTTTGGATTTCGGTTCAAAATAACCGATGCTCTTAACAATTGTTTTAGGTATCAACTGCAGTACCAATTTTTTGTCTAGCTTCTACTACATACACCTATAATTTTTCTTGTAGAATTATTTATTAAATTGAATAGATAAACCCGGATATCAAGAACTGAAAACGTTTCCTTGAAACTTAAGAGTCGTGACTATTACAACACACTCACCTACCTTTGTTACCTACTAAGTATGTGCCTATTTAGCAGCAATAAATATTGTGAACACCATACCTATCTGCCTTGACTTCTTTTTGGGAAATAATCATTATAGTAATTAATTAAAATTAATAAAAAAGAATTAGGCGCATTCCAATTATTATTTTTTTGCATCGGAAGACCAAAAAATTAATGAGAAAGCCTTGGCATTTTACGAAGATGTCCCAACTTAATATTTGTTCGTTAATAAATAACGTAATACGGAACTTAAAAAATGTAATGACGCGTCTTTATAACGCGCATAAAATTACAAGCATCATTTATTTATATACTCATCTTATGCATATGCGGATAAGCAAGGAAACTGTAACTCATTATTTAATCACTGATTCTTTAGGACTTAATTAATAACGACAAAACTGTTGGATTGCTTTCAAGTTATTAATAAATCCGCCTTCTGTCCACTCGTATCACGTCCAACTTAGAGTTACATAAAAGGGTGCGGAACAATAATCCGTGTGGCAAGTTGCACGATGCGTCCGCCGCATAATAATCGCAACACATTGTATTTTTATATTGTGAAATTGAACGGTGCGTTTCAGCGGTTTTACATTTTTAACCGGCCTCAATTGCCAAAGTCGGGACTATCGTAAATATAACTTTATGTTAGGAAAATAGCAAACATAACTCCATGCCTAAACTTAATAAAGTATTTTCCTTTCCACGGTAATGTTGTTGTAACAATTTTCCGCCAAGCGCGTCAACAAAGAGTCACACAATTCTGCAGAGTGAACTTACGCACTACGAATGATCCGATGCACGTATTTAATATAACTCACTTTCCATGTCATCTCCATTCGGTAATAGTTGTGATGTCACGAGTGACGAACAGACTCATTACTTCTGACGTGCTAACTGCGGTTAGCGATAAAGTGTTGTACGACAGTTTTATAACTTGTCGATATCGAGTTTCTCGCATATTCTCTGCACAGGAGTCATACATGTGAGATATTAATATGACTCAAAGCTGCACTCTAGGTAATTGGTGTTAGTAATCACTTGTTACAATCTCGTCTAGTCTTCTAAATGGAATGTTCTTAGGTTACAGGTGAGTCGATTTATCATGATCTGAAATAACTTCTGAGGGACTTATACTATGCTAGGAATTGTCAAATCCGTTTAAAGTTATCTTTAATTCAACTATAAGTCTAAAGCTTTTCTCGAAAAAGTGTAGAAATATTGTTGAAATTCTATTAATGAAGGACAATACACACACATGACCTACTTTTACAACTAGGACAGCCAAGAGTCACATCCATTTGACGATAAGATCTAATGTACTTGGTAAATCTGTGCGCAAATCTCGTGGACAATCAAATTGGGTTACACAATCATAAACGTACTCATCCAAATGATACTGGTAGAGCTTTCGGCAAATGCAAGATCCATTTATTCAAAGATCCATGTAACATTCTATGTAGGTATAAGCAATACTGGAAGCTACCTTAGCGGAGCATATATATTAAAAAAATAGACTTTGATCGGATGTAGATGTTTTGGTCAGCGAAACTATCAATTTCTCAGGCACATCTCAAGACTAATTTAGCGACTTTAGTCTTTTTTATCATGGACCTACTCCATTCCCTGCTGTAAGGTTTAGTTTCCGCTCTGTCCTTTTAGGATGGATCATAGTATGTGATGCTATATAATTAAAACCTTGCTTTGTAGTTTTGTTGTTCAGTTTCTAAAGTCCACAAGCGAAGAAGATGCTTTGAAACTATCGATAAATCATAGACGGACGTCCAACCACTAAACATACGAATCATCGAATCAATTACGAAGGCTTACATCATCGAAGGATTGAGTCACGGTCACGACCTGTTCAGATCAGGTCCTTTTGTCCGTGGGTTGGGTCCTTAGTCATAACGTGATTGCTTCCAACTCACTACTGACCGCGATGTTGTAAACAATCATGCTGTTAGTATGTTCTGACGTCCATGTTCATATTTTACGCGATTGTAAAATTGAACTGTATTCATAGTGTCGGAATACTGCCTCCGCAATTCAAGATAATGAGCCGTGCACGAAGTCGAGTTGTGTTTGTCTAATTTTAAGTTTCATTTGGAAAAGCTGAGAGTATTTGACTTTTTCGAGTTCGAGAATCTCCTTTTAATCCAAATTATTATTCTGAGTACTTAATTTTTATAGCAGCAATGGTGTTTTAATGTACTGCAATTTGTAACTTGCAAGTGTATGGGCGTTTGAACCCTTTGATTATCATGTTTATAATCAAAGTTTGAGCCGTTGTGTTGTCAGGAGTTCTACAAATACACTGGTTTTGAAGGAATTTATAACCCTCCCTCTATTAGAACCAAACCGAGCAATCTGATGGCCGAATACTCAAACGTACCGTAACTCAACTTTAAGACGCTCTCAAATCCGTTGCTGTTTTTGTCACTCTAAAGGAATGAAATAGGCAGAACAACAGATTTAGAGTTATATTAGTATCTGACCTCCACATTCCAGTTACCGGGTAAAACTATACCCTTTTACACGACTGGATTGGCCTTATTAGCTCCTAATTAAGTAATATTCCGTATTCAAGTGCGATCAAGTAAGATAACACACAACTAAAAGAGCTTTGTATTTACTTTATTGGAGGCTCTAGTGCATGTTTGACATTGAAGTCAGCACGAAGTGTTAGTACATTGGCAATATTTTAAACTTAGAAAACCGACTTCTTTAGAATAGTCAATGTTATGTAATATCGTTGTTTCTGTTGCTTTAATCTTTTATTTAAGTACTTTTTGATTAAGCCATTTTCTTGTTCAACGTGGAGACTAACTATATTTTGTAAAAGAGCTTCGAAGTTTTTATCAATGTTGTAAACAATACCGTGACAAATCATGTCTTGCTATTACCTAGATCCCATTCCGAGTATTACAGTTTTTCAAACCTGTATAACTCATACCGCAGTTTAAAACAGAAAGATATCTAGTTGCACTTAAAAGGAAAGTCAAACTAAGTTATTTACTTATTTTGAAACTAAGTAGAGCGTTTACGTACTACACAAGTTTACGTTAGATATGTTATGTAGACCTGCCGATATCTCCGAGACCTATTAATAAATATGACATCATAATAATCTCGTGTTTATATAGTATTGTGCAGATTTTATTATTAGTAACTAATCTATCAAGTGTTCGGCGCCACTAATGATATCATCTCCTTAAAGGTGAAAAAGGTTTATTTTAGAAAAAAAGGACTCTAATTTCAAGTTCTAAAGCTTTGGAATTCAGAGTCGATACTAAAAAATTCTATGAAATCTCTGAAAAATAAAATACTATCATCATTTATATTTTTATAAATGTTTGAAAGACACTTATAAAAATAAGTGGTAAATAAAATATTTGCAATAAAAACAACGTTCTAGAATAAGTTAACACCTTTAGTTTTTTATGGGGCCAAAGTTTAAGTTCGTAGCGTCGTCATGGTGGTTGCTGCTACGACGCTGGCTACGAATATATTGTCCTACATTTATTGAGTTTTATAGAAAAATACTTCGGAGAATTTCTGTGTATTAAGAGCCTATCAATGACATGAATTTGAATTAAGAATTTAAAACTACTTCTTCGGCTCTCTGTCAAAACAAATTGCTTAAAAAAAATATTGACAACAGATCGATCAAGTAACTAACCTTTTTACTTCTTATAAAAATACCAGCTGTTTTTCAACTATTATTAATTAAAGTAGCTATTTAAAGGACACTGCGTAGGTGTTTATTTTGTAGACGTTTAACTTAATTTGTTAGGCCATTCATCTTTTTCTTCGGCAGTAATTTATTATTTTATCGGCGGTTAAATCCGGTTTGACGTAAAATGCTTGTGAGTACCTGCTAAAATGATACCTACTTACTACAATCTGCAAACATATTGATAAAAAGAAAATTAATATTAAGTAAGTACAAACTGTAGCTTCCGTATATGATACTTACATCCTTGCACAAAATCATGCAACAGACGTTCAATCGCATGCACAAAATGATGACACAGACGATCATGCTTGCACTCAATCAATCTTGATATAGACAATCATGCTTAGGACAAACAGACACTCGAACTTTTGTACAAAATGCTCACGCAATGTCAAGCTTGTGTGAAGCCACCATAAGCCTAAGTGCTTTACATTTACGATCAAGTAGGTACCTACGTACCATGTTTATTTATGATTTTATTACGTTTCGTAATGTTTAAACGGCTTATTGTATTTCAATTATTGCTTTTAACACACGTTATAATCCTGTTTAGCCGTGCCTACGGCGGACCTAATGTGTCGTCTCTTCGTTCACTTTTAAATGCCAAGGCTTACCACGTTGAAAAATCATTTACAAGGTAATACTAAATGAAAGTAAGTTCCTTAATTCGTGCCAAATTACTTATTGATTGCTGAATGAAGTGACTAACTATAACTGTTTAGTGGGAAGTGGTAAGAGATAAGATAATTTAATTAGATTGTTTTTATAGCCGATATAGTAGAAGTTGAGAATCTTGCGAAGGAGGCTATCCGGAATGTTCTACACCCTTATTTCTGCTGCAAAGCAGCATTGCTGTGTTCGAATTTGAGTGTGGGCTAAAATAAAGGCATATGAGATCTTTGTGTTTAGAATAGGAACGCATCTGCTGCGAGGGACTCGGTGGACCTTCAGCGTGCTTGCAAAACAATGAAAAAATAAATGTTAGGGTGTTATTCCGCAAAAACCAACATATCGAACTCATTTTACTCAAGGAAACAGAGTTGCATTAGTTGCATATTTGACTTTTAATTTTGAAAGCTAACTTCCACTACAGAAGTGAGTTTTAGCTCAATATTCTAGCAGTTACTAATCAAACATGGAAAGGTTAATACAGCACTAATTCATTATTTAATATAACTTCCGTGTAACGTCAAAACCAAATAGTTTTGTTGATTGATTTGCTTAATTGAGTTAAGTACCCAGTTAACGCAAGCAAATATTTAATGTTGACTTACCACATTTGAAACTCTGAAGGATTAAAGTTTATTGTGCATGATTGATGGAGTGGGTATGTATGTACCTTCTTATTTATTTTGTCCGTTACCTATCTTTTTTTTTTGGTGAGTGGGAAATCATCCAATGACTGCTCCCGTCCTGGGTGCGGCGGGAGGGCGTGCCAGACTCTTACTGACTAAACCCACTCATGTTCCTTCGATTGCCCTTTATGTTCCAGGGTCACGGTAACTATTAAAAAACATTCCGCAACTAAATGCTGAGGTTGAGAAGATGTTTATAATTAAGACTCCTGTTGATTAAAAGCACTGTTTATGTCTTTTTTTCCTTTTTTATTTTCCAATGTCCTAATTCCGTTTCTCAGTTAGGTTACCAAATATTAGGCTAAAGATCCTGAAAATGAGCCTCACTGTAGTCTATGCAGATCAAAAATTTTATTAGCTCTTAGAGATGATGATAAGGCATCCGCCTCTCGTGTCCGGGCTAGTACCAATGTGACTTTCAATTCATATGTACCTTCCAAAGTTTATCTTGGACATCACTGATATTCCGTGCCTAGAAAAGCACGTAAAGTCTTTGATCCCGGTTGTCAATCGCAGAACTTTGACAGTCGTTACGGGTAGTCAGAAGCTATAAAGTCTGACCAGTCTACCCAAGGGGTATTGTGTCGGCCGGTTCAGGGTTGTGAAAGTCTGATAGGCAATCGCTTTACGTAAAACACTTGTATCCAGCTGAATCCGGTAAGGCTGAAGGCCGACATAGTTGGGAAAAGGCTAGGGAGATGATGATGATGGCAGGGTAGTTTATTACTCTGAAAAGCTAAACCGAAGCTTACATTGAACTGCAATGACGGGAAAATTACTTAATTTAGACATTGAAAGATGATGTACGTAAAGATCGATGACGTCATTTATTTTTAGATATTACTCTATACTTGGAAGTTAATGCAAGAAACACTTTTTTACCATTGTTTTTTACTTTGTATTTCGTATAATTATGCATTTATGAAGATTTCCAAAGAAACAAGTGATTGCATTCTTAAATTAATATAGGTACTAATACAGATAAGTTTAAATAACTATCAGTATTAGTAAATTCCCAACTTATGTAGTTATATTCCTAATTCACAAAAACTAAAACTGAAAGCATTTGTGGCCCTTACTGAAAAGTTTGTGACAGAGTATATTTACATTAAGTAGTTTCCGAATAAAAAATCGATGCAACTATGCTGCGGCACAAAATTCCGAAAGAATATCTCTAATAAATAAACAAGGATACATCTTCGTGGTTAATTGCTCACAATTGCATTAGTTGCATCAAGTACATCTCGCAATTACATTAGAAATAATTACCGTAACATCGGTTAGTTCTTCAGGGGCGGCCGCTTTGATCAGTAAATAAGCCCTAAGATATATAAAACCAAGGTTCTGAACAATAATAGCAGTTATCTCGAGTTTATTACGAGTGAGGCTAAAGTGCTTAGAATTAATTATATTAGCTTATGGTCTATTCACGGTGTGTTTTACTGTCGATACTAATTGATAGCTTTTAGTGGTTATTAAGTTCGCATTTTATTGATTTGTTTATGGTGTTTAATCAACTTATCTATGTAATGTAGTAGAGGTCCTTGTGATTGGGCTAACATAACTTAGGACTGACAGTAAATAAATACAAAACAATATAAATAGTTCCAACATTAATAAGTTAATACCTATTGGCGACGTTCTGGGGTTATCTAAGTCGTGAAAATTTGTTGGGTTTTTACTAATTTTGACATTCAGACACATGTTTGTCCTCAATGGACTCCTAAACCACTTAACCGATTATAATAAAATTCGCACACCATGTGCAGTTCGATCCAACTTGAGAGATAGGATAGTTTAAATCTCAAATTATAGTCGCAATTTTAATTTATTGCTAATTATTTGTCTGTTATTATTTGACAGTCACAATTAATTTATTAGCAGTTGTTGATTTTGGAATGTTTTACATTGGATCTGACAGACGGCGCTACCATCGCAGTGTCAAATTTTAAATAATAATCACTTTCAGATGTCATAAACATAAACAATGATATTAAAAAGGTTCTATAAGAAAATGCGTAGCAGTACTTCTTAACATGTCGGCGCTGCCATCGCAGTGTCAAATTTTAAATAATATTCGAATTTTAATTTTAGTCTGTCCCGACAGTTAGCGCTGCGATCAAATTAAAAAAAAGTTTTGTTATCATTGTGTTATCTATTATTTTGTTATTATTGTGTTTTTATTGTGTCATCTTATATCTACCCGTGCGAAGCTGGGACGGGCCGCTAGTACTTATGTATATTTTTATCTATTTCTGGCAACATTAGCATAACAATTGAATCGATTTTTAAGTAAACTCCTGTGTTCATACTAGGCTTTGGAGTACAAATGCAACCAGAGAACCTAAAAATACATAGGTAATGTTTATTTTTACATAGCATGAAATGTCAGGTACGAACATGTATTGTTGAACTGTTAATACGTGCGGTTTTCACCAATCTATGCATTATAAAATGATAAACTGACTGACTGATTGACTGACTGTTGATACGCAATGCTCAAACTGCTGCTCCAAGAGATTAGAAACTTGGAGGGTATGTTTGTTGTGAACAGTACTTAAGTATCCACAATTTTTATTTTTGGAAATTTTAATCCTTATGGGCTAAGATTAAGGATGAAAGTTCGATATCCATGCGGGCCGCTAGTATAGATTTATAATAATTTAGTAATTCAAGAGGTTGGTTTATATGCATAATAGAGCGAAGAAAAACGCAAAGAAAAACGAAAAACCTTGCTACGCTGTATTTTTTTTCTAAATGTAATGTTTTTTGTGTTCAGTCTCTGTATGTGTAGCAAAATAAATGGTTTAAAACCGAGATTTTCAAAGATTTTTAACGTGATAAGTTGGGGCGGGTCGCTAGAATTATAAACTATAACACGCTTTTCCCTATAAGTATGAGTAATTTACGCTCGTCCACGCCTACTTAAGTATCGACTGGCAAGATGAGACTGCGAATAACTTATGAGTGATTTATTGTTAAGATAATAAGTATGAAATAATTATATGATACAGTCGTCATAGCGTATTTATGATGAATAATTATCTAAGACTGCGATATGCATATATTATACGCCATTTACGTACGCATTAATACATGTATGTTTAGTAGATAATATTTATTAGAAAAGCTCTGTTAAATTACTTATTTTATTCTAATAGCCGTTTATCTGGCTCAATTTATTTTACGCACTAATTATAGCTACTTTAAAGTAATCATTTACAATATATCTTAAGCACTTTAATCGATGTTGTGTTGATGGGTACCTATTTGTTCTCTCTATCCTACTTCCTACTAGTTAATATTACACCTTAATATAATGTTTTTGGTAATCTATCACGCATAACTACTAAACGGCTTTTGATAAAACTTTACAGTAATACATCAGATTAACAAATAGGTATAATAAAAAAAAATTCAAGGCATTTATTTCACTTAGACCATTTATAGCCTAGGCACTTATGAATAGTCAAAGAGTCGGTCGGTCAGTCAGAAAGGTGACACTAATTGCCTGTTCCAAAACGTAGATCCTATGGAGAAGAAACAGCAAAGAAACTCCGTGGACACTCTTTTAAAAAAAATCATGTTTTACAAAATCATGGTTACATTAATTTTCGTGCTTCTATATGTGAAAACAATGCAGGTAAATAACAAAATTAACAATTAAAAACTTATAAATCTATACTAATATTATAAAGAGGAAGGAGGAAGGAGGTTTGATTGTAATGAATAGGCTCAAAAACTACTGGACCGATTTTAAAAATCTTTCACCATTCGAAAGCTACAATGTCCACGAGTAACATAGGCTATATAATATCACGCTATGTCCCACGGGAGCGAAGCAGTAACCAAAAACCGAATGTAACGTTGGTGAAACAGCGAGGAACAGCTAGTTAATAATAAAAAAAAGTAATAAAAAAGTCATGGCAGCTAAGAGATGACCGATCTCAACTGACAGCGCCCGTTCACGAGCATGACGCGTGGCATCAGCAGTTCAGCACCATTACATCATGTTATGTCTCACGGGATCGAAGTAGTGATCAAAAACCTAACATAAAGCGGGTCAAACCGTGGAGGACCGCTGGTTACCTATAAAACGGAAGTTTCCATAGTTTGAATTATTCAAAACCAATCTCTTATACAGTTCAAAAGGTCACACATAATCTCAAATGTCACAACAGTCACAAAACGACTCAATCAATAAGTGTTAATTTCTTCACGATTACAAAAGATTAACGTGTAAGTTAGATTTAACATCCATCAAAAAAATTACCAATTTATCTTGACATATCTCAGCGGCGCCACTTGATAAGAAACCTCATGAATAAAATGTAAAAACGTACCAACTTCACGTTGGTACTGAACTTAGCCGCCTGTCTTGTTAAACTGGACAATCTGAAGACAATAAGCCTTGGTACGCAGATAAAAAATTAACACCTTCGTCGATGAAGGTAATGGAACTTGAATCACTTTGTCACACGTAATATGTTTAATTTATTTAATAGGTGTAATCTATTATCAATTTTTGACTATTAAATTAATGATTGCATTATCGAATCTTAGGTGCTATTCGGGTGCATTGGCCTGATTTCACATAAGAGGTAAAGCTAGGTATAGATTACGATTATCTAAGTACGAGGTTATATTTTCTACGACATGATTGTTGTGTCGGATTTTGGGGTTTATAGCAGGTGTATACAATACACCGGGTAGTTTAATAATCTTAAACTTCCAAGAAAAATATTTTGTTAGACATCTGTTTCCCGTTTAGATCAAAGATTACGTAAATTTCAGTTAATCATCGATCTAAAAGAGAAAGGGCTAATAAAAATGTGATTACTTTAATTATGTTGGCCACTGGCTATCAATTTTCACTGGCGCTTCTAAACATGAATAATTTATCAGGCTACATAATTTCTAATAATATTGCGACCATATAGTATACTACACTCGCTAAAAGTATTGAAATTGCTAACTAAGGTGCAAGTGGTATTTTACCTTTGAAATCTCTATAACAACATAGTGTGTGCTTTAGCTGAGGAGATGAAAGACATATTAATTATCTGATTGTATCCCAGATAGCAGAATTGAACAAAAACCGTACATATGGAAATATTAGTCACCCACTCTACCTAATATAAGTAAATCCTACGCTTTACCCATATGACTAGAGTCAAGAAAAATCAAACAAAGACGGTTCTAAGAACACATTTCATCTCCCCACCAACAAAATTGATTACTCAGTTGTTTCTGAAAAGTTCATTACAAAAATCATTAATAACTCTCACAATTTCAGTGGCATCGTTACTCTAAAATGGCAGCTACACATTAATATTTTGAAACACCATATAATCTTAATGTGTCCCCATTATCAATGGTGCAGCACGTGTTTCAGTGAGAAATTCCCGACGTTAATAAACGATAGTAAGGCTCAACCCTCTGTCTGCGTCAGATTTACTACTACAGAACAAAAGATATCAATTTTAATAGTGACATGTGAACTATGGGGCTCGAGTGATGTAGCTCTTTGTGGAAACGGTGGGGACGTGAGAAAAGAGTGGACGGTAACTGGAGAAGTAAACATTTACAATTCATTTTATAGAAAATTTGTTTTTCCATTCCATTAAAATGCAGTTATTCTTTAAATATCAATTACCCAAAAGTGGGCACGTAATTCAGTTAGCCAGTATCACACTGATTGGTATTTAAAGGTAAAATGATTGTACAAAAATATATGCTGCGGAATATTCTATTACTAAACGAAATTCAGCGTTAGGGATAAACTGCAAGGTTTCTATAACCAACCAAGTCAGTTTGACAAATTCCTAAATCATGACTATAAATAAGTACTTCAGTAGGTAGGTAATCTACCTTTATTGTAAGTATTTTCCTTAGTTGACACATACTGTAGTATTTACTAGTAGGTATGTCTATTGAATTACAAGAAATAGTCATAAATACATACAAAATATAAGGAATCTGTTATTGAATGAATTTAATTTTTTTTAGAAACATTTATTTTTATAAAATTAGCAATACGCTCATATCGGCATTTACGAATTACATAACATATAACAAAAATTTAATGGAATCTATTACGTTTGTAGGTACTTAAGATAAAATAAAACACTCGTCTTATTATTCTAATGCGTTAGTAACTAGATAGTGGAAATAAAATTATCATTTTGTTTTGACGTTAGTACACAGCATTGATTCGGAGGCGTGGCATTTAAGAGGAAGCTGGTTCATTTCATTTCGAGTTTGATTTGCCGATAAAAAGTTGTAGTTAGTTCTTTGTTCTTTAAAAAATATTGATAAAGAATTAGTTAGTATTGTGTTAGTATCCAATTTTATATAAAAAAGCCGCTAAGAAAATTTCAGACACTTTTCCAAACTAGTCTGTCAAACTGTAATAGTTTTTTTTAACTTATCGCAAAAGCGTAAGTTTTTCATTTGATTGGAGTTTAAGATACGTTGGGCTGCTAGTGCTTGTCTGTTCCTAATTGGGTAGCCATAGAAAAATACAGGGTGTCCCACGGCTATGCCACATGGAGGGAAAGTACCTTAAATATTGTAGATAGAACATTTTGCTGAAAGAAGACATTATTTGAATTTTGAAAACATTTTTAACTGCATTCATAGATATTTAAATAATTACATAGTTGACCCGGGAATCGAACCTGTTACTAGAGAAAATTAATCAGCCTGTAGTTTTATCCTTCCGATCGAAAGGCTTCATCACAAGAATTATTTTTTGCTAAATAACATAGTGTCAAACATAAAAGGAAGACTAAGAATTTTAACATTTTTAATACAAAATTATAAAATTTTTCAACTGCTCAATACCCTTACCCTTCTTCTAGAACACAAGTAATAACTTTTGATTATTTCGTTCCCTGACGATTTTTTGGTCTTGTTGTGGTGGATATTTATTTATTTAAATGATGCGTACTACTCAAGTGGGTAGATTAATTAGTAATAAGTAGTTATGATTGCAATTTATGTCCTAACGGCAATGTAAGCTTTTAACTTTTCAGAACAAAATTTTACATCAAATGTTAAAATTCTCGGTCTTCCTTTTATTTGTGACACTATGTTATTTAGCAAAAAATAATCCTTAGGATGAAACCTTTCGACAGGTATGATAAAACTACAGGATGATTATTTTTTCTCGTGGAACAAGTTCGATTCCCGGGTCAACCATTTAATTATTTAAAAATCTATGAATGCTATTTAAATGTTATTAAAATTCAAATAATGTCTTCTTTCAGTAAAACGTTCTATCTTCAAGATTTAAGGTACTTTCCCTCCATGTGGCATAGCCGTGGGACACCCTGTATAAGGAGACTGGTACGAATATTTTAAACAAATAGTTCAGTAAGTCCAACATTAGGCTAACTCGCTGATATCAAGAAACAGCTTTTTAATCCGCCATTTAACACTTCAATACCGGGTGTGCCATCAAATTTCTGTCAGTCGTCCTCCCACATACGGCATAGGCATCACGGAAGAATAGCAACACTATTCTCACGCCCGTCGTTCGTTGCGGTAGATAAATTATGGACATGCGCCATCTCTTTGTCCCGTCAATATGTCAAGTGTGGGCCTCCTCACATCTCCTGGCGTTGACATAATAATACCTTTTACTTTGAGCTTTAATTACGACACGAGAATTTGGCCATTCACATTCTTGCTACTCAAAGGGTGATTTGTTTGGTAGGAAAACATTGTGCTGAACTTGTAGATAAGTACAAACACAAGCAAATCTTATGACGCAAGTTTTTGTGTTTTACTTGAATAGATTTATAATTTAATAATATTGTCAACGTTTTCGTATCTCGGGACCCAGAGGTCCCGGACCTTTGGAAGGCGTACGAGGGGCCGAAGCCAACTCGCAGAGGCCCCTTGAGGAAAACTTTATGTGGAATGGGACACCAACCGGCGATTATGTGGAATGGGACACCAACCGGCGATTATTATTATTATTGTCAACGTTAATAGTTAGACTCAGAGATGAGTCAAGCGATGCAGCCTGAATTTCAGTAAATTGTATTACGTGGTTGGATTGCATAAAGGCAAACTGTTCTAGGAATTAATTAAATTTCCTTTGTAAAGCAGTTAGATTTGAGCAGGAAACTGCAACAATATACAATTACGGAAGTGACTTTAGAATTTTTGCAAATAATATAAATATTTTGCAATATACCGTTAGAAAAATATTTTAGAATTTAGGTAGAGCTATATTTTCGGATAATAATAATAATGATTATAAATTCGAGATGTATATTTAACAAAACGGCATTAAACTGCCATTCTTTGTAACGATAGAGTTTTCATCTTATAATTAACGGCCTACACCTAGAATATTTCAAAATTAAAGCCATATCTAAAATTCACGAACACACAAAGGATCAGTTAATCACCACTCGGATTATTTCAAGACATTATCATGATAATATGTTATGTATGAGACACGACATTTCCGTCGTGGAGAACAAAAAGTTTGTTCACTAAAGCACTACACATAATCGAAGGTTAGGCAAATTTAAACACGACACTACTAAATGAATTATCTAATGCAGTGTGCAGTTATTGTTGGCAAAAACTTTTTTATTTAAATGTGGTCGCCAGATTTCTTTTATGGATGGGAAATCATCAAATAACTTCTTCCGCCCCTTTGTGTCAGACTTTTACTGGCTTTCAAATTGATCATTTCATGAAATGTTAAACCAGTGCTTGACTACTTCGTGAAATAGTTGTTTTCATTTCACATTTATATCCTATACATCCTGAACTTAAATTATATCAGGTAATTTCATGAACTTCCTAATTGACGATATTGGATGAGTCATTATGGAAATACATATAATTATACCTATAGGTACTGGTTAACAAAAAACATTTATTCCTTCAGGGCCCTTCCTGCAGCCGATAAAGTTTGCACAAATAAGACTAACAACAACTGTAATATAAAAAACAAGAGCGTATCAGCAAACAAATAAAAAAGATAATATTCTAAAGTTTAAATATGCTACGAGTACTGGAAAAATGCCTTAGTTACTTCAAGATTTTTTTTCTAAATCGTAATAATCTGTTGAGCTTTTACTTGTACTGATTTTGTTACCTAGGCAGACAATTGATTTATAATAATTAAACCATTTATAAGCAATTTTAAATTATCAAGATGCCCGTTAGTCATCTTTGGCGTGGGTCAGTCACTCAGAAAGATATAAGTTTACACTCGTAGATCATAATGCAAATGAGTTATTCTTATTTATTTATTGGTTTTAATTTCAATGATTACACCGATACATAAAAATATAGCTACAAATGTCTACGAAGGGCAAAGAAAGAATGTCTGATGCGGCCAAGACAGATAGCTATGTAGACATAAAGTTATGGTATATACAGGGTGTCCCACGGCTATGCCACATGGAGGGAAAGTACCTTAAATCTTGTAGATAGAACATTTTACTGAAAGAAGACATTATTTGAATTTTAAAAACAATTTAAATTGCATTCATAGATTTTTAAATAATGTAATGGTTGGGCCGGGAATCGAACTTGTTCCACGAGAAAAAATAATCACCCCGTAGTTTTATCATACCAATCGAAAGGTTTCATCATAAGGATTATTTTTTGCTAAATAACATAGTGTCACAAATAAAAGGAAGACCTTGAATTTTAACATTTGATGTAAATTTTTGTTCTGAAAAGTTAAAGGCTTACATTGCCGTAAGGACATACAATTGACAATCATAACTACTTATTACTAATTAATCTACCCACTTGAGTAGTACGCATCATTTAAATAAATAAATATCCACCACAACAAGACCAAAAAATCGTCAGGGAACGAAATAATCAAAAGTTATCACTTTGTATTCAAGAAGAAGGGACTAGTTTTGAGCATTTGAAAAATTGACTAATTTTGTATTAAAAATGTTAAAATTCATGGTCTTTCTTTTATTTTTGACACTATGTTATTTAGCCAAAAATAATCCTTGTGATGAAGCCTTTCGATCGGTAGGATAAAACTACAGGTTGATTAATTTTCTCGAGTAACAGGTTCGATTCCCGGTTCAACTATGTAATTATTTAAATATCTATGAATGCAGTTTAAAATGTTTTCAAAATTTAAATAATGTCTTCTTTCAGTAAAATGTTCTATCTACAATATTTAAGGTACTTTCCCTCCATGTGGCATTGCCGTGGGACACCCTGTATATAGAATGGGTGCAGTGCAGGGATCACAAGGTAAAGACAATTCGATTAATCAGCGAATGCAGAGTCGAATCACCTAATGCACATAATATTATTGACAAGATCCGTTAGATCCGTACAATACATTTGATCCTAATTAAGTTGACTGTTTACCTACAAAGAAACCTTACTACTCAGAATCTGAAACTCATAGAAAATTTTGATCTGTTAATTTGTATTTATATGTAAGTAACCAAACAATATAATTTGAATATCCGAACAATATAATTTGATCTTACTTATTACGTTGACTGTTTACCTACAATGAAACCTTAATAACTAGGTACTTAGAATCTGAAACTCATGAAATGTTACCTTTTATCTGTAGATTTGTAATAATATGTGAGTAACTTGTGGTATTTCCTATATCCGTACCTACTGTTCATAGCCTCGCGGCGCCTGCTGACTCTACTCACGTAGCCGCGTAGTAGCGTTAGTAGCACATTACCTACAGCTACGTCAACGTGAAGTAACCTATTTCCATTTAATTCTTGACATGTCGATTTCTGTACTGAGTGGTGGTTGTTTTTGTCTTATCGTATCCTAAACAATTATTCTTTTACAATAAACCCTGCCATGAACTTCAAAGTCTTCAAAGTTTGGTTGGGATGGAACATTGCCAACACCCTTTGTGTTCACATTCAAAATTCCTTACAAAACATAAAAAAAAAACTATTAAAAACACTCGAAGTAGAGTAGCTAACAAAAGTCTCTTCAGCTTTATTACACTGGTATAAATTAAGAATGTAATTTATTTATATTTTAAAAGAAATAGTGATACACAGTTGGTACATACCTAAGAGTAAATGAATCTTAGTCTGATATCATTCACCATAGGTACGTCGTAAGTTTTTCGATAAGATTATAATGCCTTACGTATTTAGTGATACTTACGTATATACCTAGTGATCGAATCCGTGTCGAATTTAAACAAAAACACTTATAAAAAGCGGAACTTTATTATGATTGGTCGATGAAATAAATGTTTTGAATATTACATAAAAACTGATATCACCAATAGTACAAACGTATAAGCTACGTGTGCAATCGATTTTGATTTAGGTTCATGATATAAATAATAAGGATTAGGGCCTAGGTAGGACATAATTGTACGTGTGTCTTAGATCGTTATTATAAATGTAATAAAAATATCAGAATTAAGTAAAAAAACCGGCCAAGAGCGTGTCGGGCCACGCTCAATGTAGGGTTCCGTAGTTTCCCGTCCGTCACAATAAGTGTTCCCACTTATAAGTTTAAAAAAATTAAATGTTTTCTTTTACGCTATGGTGTCATTTTTTGGGGTAACTCAACAGAAAAAGACACGGTGTTCAAGGCTCAAAAGAGATGCGTGCGTGCAATATTTAAAATTAAACCTACTGATAGTTGCGTGCCTTACTTTATAAACTATAAAATACTTACTTTACCATGTCTGTACATTTTAGAGGTAGCTGTTTTTGTTAAAACAAATCCACACCGATTTAAACGATTAGACGAAGTAATCCCACGTAATAGACGTGACAACAGTAAGATATGCTCTCATGCTGCGAGAACAGCCTTCATGCGCAAAAGCATATTCTATATGGCTCATATCATATTTAATAAATTACCCAAAAGCTGGAGGGAACTGCCCGTGCCACTTTTCAAAAATAAGCTTAGAAATTTTTTAGTTAGTAAAGTGTATTACAATGTTTTAGATTTTTTTTAATGAGAAGGACTTTTATATTCCGACTTCCAATAACAATAATTTAAACAATGAATTTTAAATGTATTGACTTTTGAATGAAATTATTTTATTGAATATACTGGACATAATCTAATTAATTTTTTGACTATTATATACATATTCTTTATATCTTGACATTCAACTTCTATTTTTTTTTGTATTGTGGTATAAAATATAAAATTGTCAGTATGTAATGCAATTAAATGTAATTTTCATACCTGTAAATTTGTACGCCGTTACTGGCAAAACATGAACGCTCACAACTCATTTTTAATACCTTGCATGTCTGATTCGTCAGTTTATGTAATAGCATGTTTGACAAATAAAATGATCTTTATCTTTATCTTTAATTTTTATATTTGAGTTGATTGAATGAAAGGTAAATTACGACATACGGTTTATGACGTATTAAAAAAAAACTTTTTACTAGATCTCGTTCAAACCAATTTTCGGTGGAAGTTTACATGGTAATGTACATCATATATATATTTTTGATTTATCATACTCTTATTTTGGAAGTTACAGGGGGGGGACCAACATTTTACCACTTTGAAAGTGTCTCTCGCGCAAACTATTCAGTTTAGAGAAAAATGATATTAGAAACCTCAATATCATTTTTGAAGACCTATCAATAGATACCCCACACATATGGGTATGATGAAAAAAAAAATTTTGTGTTTAAGTTCTATGTATGTGGACCCCCAAAACTTTTTATTTATTTTCTATTTTTGTATTAGAATCTTAATGCGGTTCACAGAATACATCCACTCAGCAAGTTTCAACAGTATAGCTCTTATAGTTTCGGAAAAAAATGGCTGTGACATACGGACGGACAGACAGACAGACAGACGGACAGACAGACATGACGAATCTATAAGGGTTCCGTTTTTGCCATTTGGCTACGGAACCCTAAAAATCAGCCTAAAGTAAGTCGAACCCGTGTACTAAGGTTTTGTGGAACTTATAGGAATGCCATTTTTTAGGGTTCCGTAGTCAACTAGGAACCCTTATAGTTTCGCCATGTCTGTCTGTCTGTCCGTCCGTCCTCGCTTAATCTCTGTGACCGTTAGCACTAGAAAGCTGAAATTTGGTACCAATATGTATATCAATCACGCCGACAAAGTGGTAAATAAAAAATTGGAAAAAAATGTTTTATTAACGTAGCCCCCCTATATGTAAAGAGGGAAGTATTTTTTTTTATTAATTTCAATAGTGACGTGTGATATATTGTTGGATAGGTATTTAAAAATGAAAAGGGGTTTACTAAAATCAGTTTTTGATAATGTCAATAATATCGGAAATAATCGCTCCAAAAGGAAAAATTAAAGCGTCCCCCCCCCCTCTAACTTTTGACCCGTAGGTTTAAAAAATATGAAAAAAATCTGGAAAGTAGAACTTTATAAGTACTTTCTAGGAAAATTATTTTGAACTTGATAGAAAGAACAGTTTTTGTACAAAAAAGACAAAAAGGTTGTACAAAATAATTTCTGCGTACTTAGTACCTATGTCAACGTAACAAATAGCTTTTTTTTAACTTATAAGTGGGGACACTTATTGTAACGGACGGGAAACTACGGAACCCTACATTGAGTGTGGCCCGACACGCTCTTGCCCGTTTTTTTATGATTCTAGGTTAACGGAAAGTACCCAGTAAGTTTTTATTACCTTGCTAATGTCAATGCATTGTTTTTTTCACAGCTCCAAAGAGTATTTAAATAAAATTCAACTTGATGTTACGTTACTGGGAAAAGTGTCTTGACGGACATGCGAAAAATGAGCCTTTAATGTCTCGCACGCGCATTTTTAGGGTTCCATAGTCAACTAGGAATCCTTATAGTTTCGCCATGTCTGTCTGTCTGTCCGTCCGTCCTCGCTTAATCTCTGTGACCGTTAGCACTAGAAAGCTGAAATTTGGTACCAATATGTATATCAATCACGCCGACAAAGTGGTAAAATAAAAATTGGAAAAAAATGTTTTATTAGGGAAGCCCCCCTATATGTAAAGAGGGAAGTGATTTTTTTTTTATTTCAACCCTGACGTGTGATATATTGTTAGATAGGTATTTAAAAATGAATAGGGGTTTACTAAAATCATTTTTGATAATGTCAATAATTTCGGAAATAATTGCTCCAAAAGGAAAAATCAAAGCGTCCCCCCCCCCCTCTAACTTTTGACCCGTACGTTTAAAAAATATGAAAAAAATCTGGAAAGTAGAACTTTATAAGGACTTTCTAGGAAAATTATTTTGAACTTGATAGAAACAACAGTTTTGGTACAAAAAAGACAAAAAGGCTGTACAAAATAATTTCTGCGTACTTAGTATGTCAACGTAACAAATAGCCTTTTTATTTAAACTTATAATTAGGAACACCTATTGTGACGGACGGGAAACTACGGAACCCTACATTGAGCGTGGCCCGACACGCTCTTGGCCGGTTTTTTTAAACTTATAAGTGGGAACACTTATTGTGACGGACGGGAAACTACGGAACCCTACATTGAGCGTGGCCCGACACGCTCTTGGCTGGTTTTTTTCTAATTAGATTAATAAACTGTCTAATTAAATCTGTTTAGTAGTTGGTGGTAGTCGAGAGAATAAAAACAATTATTGCTCGATTTTGTGTAATCAATAGCTTTCTCTAGAACTGGGTGTATTGTTCAGCGTATTACTATTGTAACTACATTTAAAATAGTCTCAAAAGACCCAGTCCTTAAATTATTCTATTTTTTTTTCTTTTAATCTGTGAATGAAGTTTTAAATCTGTATTAGAAACAGGATCGAATGACAGTCCGCGTTTGTCTGGCGCGACGCGATGATCTCAAAAATGCTGAAGAGATTTTCATACGGTTTTCACTAATAAACGAATTATTCATGAAGAATATATCCATATCATAGCAGAGAAAACCCGTAAATGTCAAATATTCATAATACCAGTAAAAAGCCAGTAAATAAATGAATAAAATTGAAAAGAGGAAATTTTTACTTGGCCAAACACATCAATACATACACCAATCACTTGATTATTTTGAATCTAAGTATGATTAAAACTCAAGATTTTACTACTAAGCCAATACCTAATTAAGATATTTTTTAAAATAAAGTCCACTAAATTACGGGGTCTACCTGTTAACAGGCAAATACTTGGTTATTTAAATGACCTGTCAAGAGTGCGGTTCACTCTTGGCAGTATTAGTAAAACTAGATTATTGTGAAAGAAAATACTTCAGACAACTGAAAGAACAATTAACATTTCAACGACCAATTGAATTGTCTTTCTATTGTGTCTCGAATCACGAGTGTTTAAAGGTTTAATGTACTACTCAGGTGCAGAATTATTAGTACATGCTTTTAACGTCATAAAACAGAAAATCATCAAATAGGTACTTTTTTAATTATTTTTATAAACATTTATAAACAATTTTTCAGAGAAATTCAGGGTTTTCATTTTTTCAGGAAATTCATGTTTTCACCTTTTGAAAAAAAGAAATGGGAAACTTCCCGAGTTGAAATGTGGTTAGCTTAATTAACTTACTTAATTTCCCTTCAATTATATTTCTCCTGGGAGGAAAGGTCACAGAGTGAAAAACCAGAGTAAATGTATTTCCTTGTAAACCGATTTTCGGTAGATACTGAAATTTTCCAGACGTTAAAAAAATATTTACTGTGTGTAGCCCTAATGAAGTAAAAAATAGTGTAAGTAGTGTATTAGTCTCACATAATCCTCTCAGAAAAAAGGAGTGTCAGACCATTAAAATTGAACCCATTACATTTAGAATGTCATTCAAAAAAAAAAACAATTATAGGTACCCGTACCAAAAGGTAGTCTCGTATACTAAAATTTGTGTGTATAGAAAAAACTCTATACTTACTCATATAGGTCAAGGATGGTAGCATAGAGTAGGTAGTATTAAAAAAAACAAGTTTTCAGCTTTTCTGTCATGCGAAAAAAAATCAGTTTAAACAGTTTTATTGACTAGGTACCTACTTGCCTTTTTTTTTTAGAAATTGGATCTTTGTATATTTTTTTGTTATCTAGTTGCGATACTATTCATATTATTGTAAGCCGTAAGTTGGTGAGCAACCAAATCTAACCAGTTAAATCCAGAAAATGCTTTGTCGTTAACAGAAAAAAGTTCAATAGTATTTTTTGCAGCGAGTGCCAGGTCGAGCGTTGTGAAAAGAAATTTAGTTACACGTGTCTAAAACGCTCTACAAATCTTTATATTTCTTACTCCTTTTTCAGTATTAATCGACTGCATCAAAACGTGCGTGAAAGAATTTTACGCCAAACATCGAAAAAATAATAGTTTTTCTATGCTCAAACACTACATTACAAAATGCGAAGATCGTACCAATTTAAATTATCAGACAAAAGCTCACGGAACCAACTCCAGAGTTATTAGTCCTTCAACATTCAAAGCTACGCACGCATACATACACAATAGTCATAATAATCTAATAGCCACCACACCATTACATAAAATTTTAAGAACTCCTGCTTTTCAAATATCAACTCTATTTTTAAAGAGTTAGAGAATCTTTTCCCTGACGAATGAAATGTAAAGACTGGTGATCGTGACCCCTGATTTCAATATACAAGCAAAACACTGTTTCTACGTGTGTATTGCTCCAAACTTGATTTCAAACCATTAATGAAATAAAACGCCACAAACTTTTATTCCGTTTTGTAGGTATAGGAAATAGCATTTGAATGGATGAACTTGAAATAGTGTAGAGCAGTCTAGATACATAATATTAAACATCCTGGAAGTGGAAATTATTCTCTTCTATTTAAAGTGTTTCGTTCGTGACACGTAAAAATTTACATAATAAATCCTAGTCGAGAAATGATCTCAATCAAATTTTGTTTTGGTGACACTATCAGATCCGTAATTCTTAAGCAAAGTAGGAAGTGGGTAACGATGATTTTGATTAAAACTCGCGCCAAAATGTATTGCGTAGAGCGTTTTCGCGCAGGTGCGCCTTTACTCTCGGTCTCTTTCCCCGCTATCATCCAAGTGCATTAAAGCAAATTTTATGATTTCAAGATTACGTCGATAATTCCAACCGTTAAGATTTCATATCATTTAAGTTTTATCAAAAACTTTCAGTTAATCGCGAATTGAAATGCCTTGTGGTGGCCAATCTATCAATGGAGCCTCAACCGATCAGAAGTCGTTATGGCGTGATAGAGCTCGCTCGTGATTGGTGGAAGTTGACGCGACATCTATTTCGGTCGCGAGTCAGACTGCGCGCGCTGTGGCCCGCGCGCGTGTGTGCGTGCGATACGTGCGGTATTGATGTGTGCGTGTGTTGTGAGGCGCGTTCTGTGTTTACAGCGCGGTGGTGTGGCCGGCGAGCGCACGCATTCGACACTGTTTAACGTGCGAAATCGAGTTTTCCGGCGGCTCTCGAGCTGCATTAGCGTCTATGGTGTTTTCCTCAGAGTTTATTGGTGCTAATATATGTCGGACGTTAAGAAAACATTCGTGATCGGAGTCAACACTTAGTTCCGAGCGTACTTTCGGTGCAGCTCATAAAAATTATACGTGTTTTCGGCGGATGCGATGAATAAATTTTGCAAATCGAGTCTGTGTGTCGAAAAGGTTCGTGAGAGCTATGTTTTGATCGGTCGGCGTGTAGTGGAAGTGCCGGGCGGTGCGGACGCGATACGACTCGCGGTCCTAATCCTGATCTCAGTGAGACTGAGGCTTTGCTGCCAGTTGTTCTCGCTGCGAGCCCTAGGACTCGGAGCAGCGCTCGCCAGAAGTGCCAGGAGCATCCAGAGGGAGCTGCTGGAGTACACAGTGCCCGGCACGTGCTGAGGTAGGCTTAACAACTCGTGACCTTGGCTTTTTCGCCTCGCTTTTAAAACGTCAAAATAGTACAAGATCCAGATGCTAATGTATTAATTTTTCTTCTGATGTGTTTTGTCTGCTAACCGCTTCAAAGCTATCTTTTTCTGATTAGCATCGCAGTGGTACCCACGTATCTACATATTCCTTCGCACGATGTTGCTAATCGTTTAATATTTGTTGATCATTAAAGTACACACATTTTAGTTTGTACATATGGTACTTTCCGGGAACATATGATTTGATTACATAATAATACACATTGCTGTTGTTATAATGTTTGATGTCTGTCTGATCGCATTGGCAGATAATTTTTCATTTTTTTTCTCAAATCGTCTCTACAATATCTTGCTTTGGATTATGAGATGCTACTGCTTCCGGAATCTAGACAATAATTATGCTAAGTAGATAGTTTCTAGATCTTACTAGTAGGTATGTAGAGCTAGAAAATAGGATGACTTTAATTTTGACTCCAAAGAAGATAACTGAAAAACCTGTATTTCCAAACAAACTGCATCTGTCGACCATAGATAAGAACAGATAAATACGTTCAAACCGAGTTGATAACAGAATGTATGCATTCCATACATTTTTGCGAACACATGGCACTCCATTGATATCAAAAGGAATGTATAAATTGCATGCAATTAAATGTTTTTCTAACGCCATGTTTTATTTACAGTACACAGTAGAGTATAGTACTTAATTTTTTGATAAGTTTTACTTGAATTTCTAGTTCTATTTATATTACTTGCTAGGTATTTTCCTAGCAAGTAATATAATAATTAATTAATTATTATTTGTAATTCTTCTTCCTCATTTCATTTTGATAATGTAAATAACATTAGATAGACTGAAAATTCTGACCTATAACAAAAACAAAACAAATTTTATTATGGAACTCATTTAAGAATCTTAGCTGAAACACAAATAACATAACCTCTGTTAAACTTCCACAAACATATTTGTATTTTGATAAGTGATCTGCATAACAACAGTTTATAGGTATTACCTCAATACTTGAAAAGAAACCGTCATTATCAGATGGTTGTAGTGACTTGGCCTCATTTAGAAACAGTCACATTTTAGGAGACTCTACAACACCTATTTCAAAAACAAAGAAAAAGAAAAAGGCAGTAGTAGCATTATCGGGCTTGTTTCTATTACTGGGAAAATAACTAGCCTTCTTACTGGGGAATAGTTGTACTATCGAGAAATTGGTATCTTGACCCATTTTGACAATAAATCGTTTGAGACTGTCAAAATAACAAGTCGTGAAAAGTGAAATTTTCACCTAATTGTATTTAAATGTCTGTAGGAAAATAAGCTTATGAAGGGTCATGAATCCAATTTGACAATTTGTAGGTTTATCTATCTAAAAACATTTTAGATTTTTGGCTCTTAGGTCCATTCTCCTTTAACGAAATTTCAGAACCAGATTTTTCAGCATATTTTAATGTACCTAATTCATAAATACAAAACTTCTTCAACAAAACGAAACGGTAAAGACAGATAAAAATATAAGCGTGCAGCCGACGGCAATTTATAGCCTAAACAATACATTAAATTAAACAATAAAAAGCTACTTGATATTGCTTTATCGTAACGTTATGGCTGGGGAAAAACCATATACATTAAATTAAACGAAAATAAGCGAAAATATTATTACAGGTAAAGCCAGAGGTATATAAAAGAGAGTACCCATGTAACAGTAACTTCTTCTTTCTTTCTTCTTTAAAATGAGAACCTACACTGATTTAATCATTAATTTGCATTGAAATTAATTAATAAATAGATTATATTTAAAATATCTTTCTAATCTCCTCAGATTACCGAAATAAGTATTTAATAAAATTAATTCATAAGTGACTATAATTTTGATCAAAATTATAAAGTTTTCTTAATAACATAAAATAGATATTAAAATTAGCGATCCTGTACAGTTACTTGCCTACTTAATGAATACGTAGTACTTAATTGAATAATCTGCTAGATACAGACACGAAGTAAGATTATCATTACTGATACTTAATTATACAGGTAAATAACCATTTAAAAAAAATATAAGTTTTTGTGTATGTAAGTAACCGAAATAAATAGAATTTTCCAATATTAATTATGAGTAATCCTTTATTTGAATAGAACATTAATGATTTCTGTGAAACTTACATTGCGGTTCATTACTTGCACGATTTATTGAAATTGATTCATTAGGTAGATATAAAACGCAGCAAAAGTTACCTGACGGCAAATTCCCTTAATTGACTAAACGTTCCACATCTTGTCGGAATCTCATCTCAGCTAATCAAAGTCAAAAACTTGTCCAAAACACAACATAGTAAAATACTGGTAAATGTTGGTAATCCATAAAGTAGGTTAATGTGTACCACTTCATAGTATAAAACAAAGTCGCTTACCACCGTCTGTCTGTCTCTATGTAAGCATAGATTTTTAAAACTACTCAAAGGATTTTGATGCGGTTTTTTAACAGATAGAGTGGTTTAAGAGGAAAGTTTATGTGTATAATACACACACGTAATATAATTTATAGTAGGGAAAACCGGGATTATTAAAAAATATCAATCCTTGTACTAAGTTTGGGCTGGTCGTTAGTTCTTAATACATTACGAGTTAGGACCACTGTGTACAGTCACGTGTATAAACATGTATACACCACGCTTACTTTAAAATAAATTTTCTGTTAGAATAACTATAATAATATTTAGTTTTAGGGCCTTTAGTAATTATATCATAGACTACTATATGATATAATTACTATAAAATAAGTTACAACTGAAAATTATGGCTCATTTAAGAGAAATTTGATTCAAATCTTTGTGAAGTGTATATATGTTTATGGTCGTGACTGTAAGCTGCAAGTACAGTGGCGAATACATGGACAGAGACACTAATCTCTATCCTATACTTTTGGCAGTAGTGTAACAGTGACAGGTATAGTGCTAAGCTTAAGTCAGTGCTTTCTATCTTGCCATAAGGCTGAGATAACTATACGTTAGACACGTATTTTGACTTCTATACTTCGTCTCTATCTTTTCATCGTAGTTTAACAGTTGTGCGACGGAGATAGCTATATTGCTCAACGCACTTGCCAAGCAACGTTTATTTATCTCGGTTTTTAATGTAAACATTCTTAGTAATAGGGAATTGTAGGGTGTAAAATCTAAAGTAAAGAAAGAGAAGTAAATAAGTAGGTCTTTGACTTCACTTATTTTTTTTTTGGGTTTAAAGACTTTAAATACTTTGGCTTCGCATTTATTAATTAAAATCCTATGCGCTACTACAAAGGCAGACTTAATGCCTTAGGCATTCTCTACCAGTCAACCCAGGGTGGTGCAGAGATAACTGTGCTCATCGGACATTGTCCTAAAATTATTACATATTCTTAACTTGACCTAAAAAGGTATAAGTAGAAAGTGTAAAAATACATGTAGAGGTAAGTATACAATAACAAATAAGTATATCAGAGTATATAAGAGCTAAGATGATTGCTGTATACGAATATTATTTTTAATGTGAAAAAACGCTGTTTATGGAAACGTGCAACTAACTCACACAAATTATCTTGCTTACGGATGCACATAATAGTACAAGGGTCGTGGAGGTATTACGTTAAGTTAAACCATTTAAAAACGTGTTTTCGTAAAAAAATGTCCAAAAAAGTTGAAACTTTAACCTTCAATATCTCCGTAACCAGACGGTTCCCAGGTATGGTCTAGAACAATAAAATTATCGCAAAGATGAATGAGTAGAGCATTTAACTCTGGGCTTCGTTAAAAATCTTCTTCGTCTTTTATATTTGGGTTTCTTATTTTCTCATATAAAATGAAGAGAATAACATGGTCTTTAAAACCTAAAGATTATATCAGACATTGCAAAGGCCAAGATCATTAATTTGACTCCGCTTTATAATTTCGCAATATTTGGGCATAACCTTATTCTGTGTAATCGTTTCGTAGTTGAACATATTTATTGATCGTTATGTGAAGTTAACCTAATATCAAGTTGCGTCGGGCAGGCACTTACAGGCGCCCGGCAGGCGACTGAACAATGCCCCTCAGAACAATGGGAGAATTAACGAATTTTCAACCGAGGACTTACATAACATATATATACATAATATTGAACTTCTATCATACCTAAAATATTTTAAAGGTACGCTAGTTCTGTCGCATACAGTTCAGATGTAGGTAATGTAACACTATGCACTCCTTGGCATGCATTCGTCTTGTTCTGGGAACTCAGAGTAGGTATTAGAATGCATCAAATCGAATTTTACGGCGCAATTTGTAATTAAAGTCTGTTTTATGATCACTTTTAAGACCTATATTGATGTGGAACCTATTTACCTGTGTTGTGTCGACATTTATCAACTAGGTATTTAATCGGTGTGAACAAACAATTTTTAATAGCACCGCCATCAAAAAGCAAATAAACGAGCCAATGAATAAAAGATGAATGTACAAGACTTACAAGTAAATACTTTATTATATTATTACATAAAACTCGGTAATATTATGGAACACTATATTGTAAATAATAAAGTGTGAATTTAATGTATCTGCATTGCAAAACTTTGCCATTTGGGCCCGGCATTATGCTGAGCGCTAGCCCTTTCGTGCAAGTGAGTGTGTAATATTTTATTTTTATTATTTGTGTTTTCCAATGTAAACTTGCGAACCACGAATAAACTGTTTTTCTTTTTTCTTTCTTTCTTTCTTTCTTTCATTTAAAACGTTTTTGACACTGAAGGCTGAAGCATGAATGAACGCTAACAGTAATAAATAAATTGATTAATTAAATTCACAAGATGCTTGAAATATATTCACAAGAAGAAATGCGATAAAATACATACATTTATAAGCAGTGAGCGGATTTATAACTTTTATAATTTGCATGAAACCAAACAAGGCATCCAATAAAAGACATCCATAAAAATAGACAAATGGACGCATTTAACATTAAGAATGTAAATTCTCCATATACAGGTGGTGAGGCACGGAATCATCAAATTATTTTCTAATACGGAAATAATATAACGCTTAGCTATATAAAGAAAACACCATATACGTTACAGAAAAAAAAATATACTTGGGAACCAATGAAATAATGTTATTAGGGCACCACGATAAAAGCGTTCGTATTCGAATCGCAAAGCAATTTACAAGATAATATGGAGAGTCCTCGAGATAATAACACAAGAGGAGAGAGTTATATTGCACAACGTCCAGACTCAAATATTATTTCTCACGTACGCAGTCTGTTTCCCGACGCTCATCGGGATCATAAAGCCAGTTTGTATTACGACATTTATACGATGCAAACTCTACCCTCCCGACAATGCCTAATACAAAGTTATACCAGCGTCTTCCCCTAGCATTTCCTTCATGAGAGCAATGATGATTATATAATATTTGGACAATACGAAGTAATCATTATCTCCTTTTATCACATCTATAACATAAACACATCATATAGGCGCATAAGTGCTATTACAAAACTGGACTCATGAATGGTCCTCCACCCACACGCCTACCGTTTTTTTATAGCGACTGTACATCGAAAATAATCGTTTTAACAATGCCCCAGCCTCAAAAGAGGTCACTAGATCTGTTTTATCTTCCACTTCATTGTATAATGCAACAGACATGTATAATAAGAGAGCCCGACAAATATATGGATATATCCGAAAACAAGATTGTTGTGACACAATTTCGGAACAAAGGAAAACATGCCAACGGAGTCGGAGCTGGAATGGAATATTCGATGTTAAAACTTATTTCTAAGCAACAATACGGTGACTTGAATACCATATTGCACTTAACGTTAAGAGTGCACACATCCGTGATAAGAACATTTAAGCAGCACACATGAATCAACGTGGCCTCCACACATCTGAATGGATGTTAATTAGTACGTTTGTTTTAACACTTCAATATTCAAAGCGCACACATACACATGCACGTGCTGTACTCGTACCATGTATAACGAACCTTCGCATTTAACTGCTGATCATTGGAAAATTCATAAACAATATTAGACAAAAATGAACGTTGAAAAATATTTTTCTCTAACATCTTCGGCTATATTATCTAGGTGAGTCGCCACACATCCCACATTATCAGTAGGCAGAGGAAGCGCAAACGAACAACAAATTGGTAACAAACTGCTAGAAATATTGATCAACACTTACCTATAAAGTTTATTTTACCTTCACACATATCTATTAGGTTGGTGTTGTTTGATCGTGAGAATAGTATGTTCAAACTTTTGTTATTTTTTATAAACAGTACTTAATCACTTCCTACAGCTCAAAGGGCGGAAGTCATGCGTTTACAGAAATAATAAATTAACACCTTTGGTGTTTCAATTTTATGTTTCTTTAGCGTGCCCTTGGCAGAAGGTCAAATTGGCTTCTACTTTTGGGAGGAACACTGTTGCGACATTCGTATTAAAAATTTAACATGAGGTTGTTTGTTTTTGTTTTGTGTATTCGGTAATTTTCGAGTGGACGTCGATCACTTGAAGTGGGCAACGAAGGACGAACGTCGACACCCACGCTTGTGAATACATCAACAAAGTCAAATTTTTGATTGAAGCGTCTGACCCTTCGTTAGTCGTTACTAGTTGTTATCATTAAGAAATATTGTGTGGACAGACGTAACTGATGCTGATGTTATTAAGTACCTTTAATATAAAATACGTATTAAAATACATAGGTACAGCTTCTTGACTCCTGGCATAGAGTTCCAAGCTTTTAATGAAGGAATTACCCAAATGTGTCTACTAATACAGAATTTAATTTCGTCAAATTTCTATTTTATACCTATTTAAGAATTAAGATATTCTAAAACACCTCAAAATAAGTATAATTTTGAATTGAATATGAATATAATCATTTCATTATCATTGATATTGTAAGAAACAAATAGTTATGAAAATATCATTGGAATTTTTCAGCTCGCTCATCTTGACGTACTTGAAAAAAATATAAATTATGCTTTGAAACTCTGCCCTTATAAAGCAAATTCAATAAACAATCACGCCGTGATTCGCCCATAAAATTAATAGTTATTAAAGTTAATCTTTTATTTATTTTCATTACAGCCAACAATTTATAGTAAACGGCTATAGTTAAAGGCTAGGAATAAATTAAGCAAATTAATACGCATAACTTTAACCGTGGGCAGAGAAATGGGAATTAAAGATTTTTAGGTTTTTTATCGATAAAAATGATTGATGTATTAATGGCCAAGCTAACTAAAATAAATATTTGATTTTTCAACAAAATTATTCATAAAAATATGCAGGGCGAAGGGCCTACATCGTTACTTTTTATGGCGACTCTATTATAAAATTATCGTTATTTATTAGATATACCATATTAGTGTATATGTGTATTGCTGAACAGTTTATTAAATGAAAAATGTTTGTGGACATTCATTTCAACTATACACGCTGTGTTCCTGCCCCAAAACATCTATTCCTCTAAGATTTTTAGTTGCACATTGCAGGTGTTCCCGAAATGATATCATAACTTATTTGATTGACGGCCCATTCCCATTCTTCCTACCAATCGTACCAGTAAACAGTTTACACATTGCATAACCCATAATACTCCATAATATCTTCTTTCTTGTTCTTGAAAACCTTGAAATAAGCTTTTCTTAGATCACTCGGCCTTAAATACACACATTTATAAACTTCTTGCTTGATCAAACAAAATTGAATACTCTTTTTAATTAACGTCCGGCACTGTATACATATTACATATAGCCAGTGGTTGCACGTACCCCATATGTAGAGCCAAGTAAACGGACGCACGGATAAGATTGTTTGCTCGAAGCTAATATTTGACATCTCACAAACGGGTCAGGCGGAGACGACTCGGACGGCCATTTGCAATTGCAAATTTTCCGAGATAAAAATAATCTAGGAGGGCTTAATTAAGATTAAATGATAAGACTAATAAATTAACTACTTCGTGCGAGCTGAAGGTTTTATACACGGAGGTACTTAAGGACTTAATGGACTGACATGCTGAGTACATGTTAAGCGATATTGGAAAACAGATTCAAAATTAATATACGCTATAATCGATTTTATCTGCAAAATTACGATGAGATTTTTATCATAATCCATGAATTGATGATAATATCTTTCAGCACAATCGTATCAAGATTGTCATAAAGCCCAATCAATGGTTGGTCGGTGTTAAAAATTCCGAGGGAACATTAATGGCGCAAAATGCTATCAAAAGTATCAACTTGTAATGAGGCGACAATGCCAAACTAACAGAAGAAAACACTTTTCGGAACTCCATTAATAATTGTTTGCATTTACAACCAGCGTGTTATTTCCACCATAACTACGGTACCGTGGAGAACGATTCTAGTTGGCTGGCAGATGTGACTGGCGCAAACAAACAATACTACTTTAATTTTGCCACTGGCGCGTAATATACCGCATAATATCTCCATTTTGTTAATTCAACTTCTTTATCTAAACTTATTTGCATTTTATGGTAATTTGAGTGAGTGAGTGAGCTTGTATAGAGAGTTTCAATTTATTGATCATTTCAACGCACCTAACTCAAGCAGTTTAGAAAAATGAAAATGATATCATAAAACATTTCCTATGCAAATAAGATGAAGAGTAGCTACGAAGAGAAATCAGTACGTACTCAAGTATACAAGCTGTTTGCATTAAAAGTGTGAATATCAAAGGCACCGCATAGATAAAGAGAGGAGTGTCATTGCCACGCGACCCAAGAGTATGTACACAGTAATCAGGTTACAGGTCGCATTAGGAATGTCTGCTTCTTATTGACGCCTTTAATATACTGCAACACAGTAACCTTGCGTGCTATTTAGGCGTTCCATTTTTGCCTCACAGATTATACCCAACTGTTTCTAATGAAAAACGAGGCTCTATTTGCTAAGTGGGTATTTGCAACGTAAATAAAAAACAGGGCGAACTCTGAAGGTCCAATTAGAGTGATTAATGCTGCTTATGGATATCTGGAACGACCGGACTCCATCCGTTGAGTTAGTAGATCCTATTATCATTTAGCTTTGGCCGTTATGGTGTATTTTTGAAAACGTTTCGACTGCGTAACAGGTATAACTAAAAAAAAGGCTGAGATGATAAGAATTTAGTGAACTTAAAGAAATATTGACACTACAATTTCGGTACTCGTTAACAATTAAGCCCCAGTTACTTACTCCTCTCCAAGGTTAGGTACTTGTGAATTAGTGCAGCGTTGTGTAGCGCAACTGGGTCGATCGATAGCGCACTCTTAATTGCGATAAAAACTGCTTCTCTGTATCAGGCCATTAATTCTGTAAGTATCGCGCCGTCCGCACATCAAACGCGCCGACGACGCTCCATGCCGCGACAAATTTGTACAGACTCTTGAAGAATGTCGCTAATGAGGTGAATATTATAGACGTGTATGTAGTTTACTCTATAACATATAACCACCTGCAGTCAAGCGTTTTGTTTGCACTAAACAATGTTTTCTTTTAGAACGTGAACTGAATTGTTTATAACAAGTGTTATCAGGAATGTTTTATTTTTTTGCCCCTTGATAATTTTAACGAGGGTCTTGGCACTATCGTGTTAAAAACTTGAACCTAACATCAAAACTTAGGATGCTTTTTATGTCGTATGAGCTAGTTACATTACATGTGTATGTGTTGCAAAATGTAGGTCAGCGGAAGCATCGTCAAAGCGTCTATTGTTTTAGAGCCTGTCATGTCCATTAGTCCGCGTGTTGACTCTGACTGTTAAATGGATTTTAATTGGAAAGTTTACAGGTATATTGGGACGATAAGAAAGCTCCTTGTGTTGACCGTGGGGTCGCAGTATCGCGCCGGCTACGGCTCAATAACAATTTGTCGGAGAACGTCGGCCACCGGTGACTGATAGCGATAACGACGTCGTTTCCAGCAGAACTGGAACCGGAGGAAACTGTTTGAACCTGTTCACCTTGTGATACAGATACCATTTGTCAGGATGCTCGGTTTTGTGTCGGTTCAATTATTTAAGTCTAAAAATAGACTCACTAATGAGTTTGAAGTTTTGAAGAAGGAAATATCATGCTGGTGCTAAAAAAACGTTTTCGTAACACAACTCAAATGTCCCACGGCTATGTTAAGTTCATACGGAAGACATAAACCAACTACAGAGGATAAAATACAGTATCTTGTGCAAAGTATCTCCGCAATACTAAAAAATCCTTTCTTATAAAACATGTCTGTGTCGTCCATAATTCTGACAAGCCATAAATAATAAACTTAAAACGATTTTCTTTAAAAAATAATGTAATGTTAGGCGTAACAAATTCTTAACAGCGAAGCGTGGAACGAAAACGATTTATCCATTGTTGTTAACGATCATTAGAACAAAATGACGTACAGACGTCAGTCAAGAATGATGTAAAAAAATATACGATTAGGCAGTTGGGTACTTGAAGTTAACGTTTTGGACGGTTAAAGTGTCAGTATAACCTCAAATCGTGTGAGGTCGAAAATCTTCAACTGATTGATAACTACTCAACAAATTATTAAGTAAGTAATTTAAAGATAAGAGGCTCATAAATTAGGAATATATTCATAAAAAGTTGACTGCTGTCCTCAACCTCTTGCACAGGTGTGGCCAATCACGAGCTTGGCCTCATTTGTTAAGGCATTCACACATGTGTTATTACATGGACCGTTTAATTTGCTAACGTATATCTTGCTGCCATTTATAATATCCTGGTACCAATGATTTCTATAATTTTTGACTTGGATGACTACTTAATTAAGCTGACATCAACATGCAACTAAAAAATCAATTTAAACTTATTCTCACTATAGACTAAAAGCATACAAAGTATTACAAAGGTTTTGTTACAATAATGAACTAAAACATACAAACTTTTCCACCATCATAAGCTAACGGCGGTTATTCAATAGAAAATTAACTAAAATTCAGCTTTCAAAAGCTGCACTAAGTCGGCTAATGATGACGTTAATTCGACAGACAAAAAAAACTTCTCAATTTATTTCATACGCTCACACCCTAATTTACATAAACATATAACAAATCAACTGTCTAATAGAAGTTGACGTGCGTATAATTTCAGTCCCAGCTGATTGGCGAAGGTTATTAGGAGCACGTTTGAATTCAGTTTGAAAGTGCTTGAGCTGGTCTAGCTATTAGTGACGTGAAGGTTGCGTGTGGGTAGACATATTGTTTTTATGGATCTTCTCATGTTGCTGTTGAATCAGAGGCTGGAATAGGTGGCGACTGAAAATGAAGAGTGCATTTTAGAATAATAATTTAGTGCGTGTTTCGGTTAAGAAACCTGAGTTTTCTTGACAAAGTACATTATTTGATGTTTTCTTGTATTGCAATAGTGACTTAAACCATAGAAATACCTACAATAGC
This sequence comes from Athetis lepigone, assembly GCA_033675125.1. Classification (NCBI taxonomy): domain Eukaryota; kingdom Metazoa; phylum Arthropoda; class Insecta; order Lepidoptera; family Noctuidae; genus Athetis; species Athetis lepigone. Next base: position 9,382,715 of record CM066240.1, read on the forward strand.
AGCCCGACAGCTGGCTGTCGCTTGGTCGTTGAAAGGTACCGTCAACCAATGGCCAGCAAAACTTGGTATGTACTTATATGTTCTTTTTAGTTATATTTCTTTTATTTAAAATGTTAATTGAGTTTTGAGTTAGAGTAGAGGAGTATATCCATAAGCGATAAAGTTTATAAAGTATTCAGAGAGATGCCTAGCTGCCGTCAATTTACTGAGTCGTAAAGAAAAATTATTTGAATCCAAAATCACGCAAAAGAAATAAATTTTACCTAATCCGCCTAATCCCTACTTCATTAACAATAAACTTTTTGTCAGTTTAATCAATAAATAAGCCTCAAAATGAAATGTCGTTCAGTGAATGATGATTGAATACAACAAATCTATTGAATGTAATAGCTTTGTTGTCGTTTAGGGGAGATAATATATTGGATTGGATATAAAACTAGCCGCGCCCTACGGTAAACCCATTATATTTTATATTTAGTCCGTAACTGTACCATTAGGATGAAAATAATGACCATAATGTGGGTATTCGAGAGCTTAAGTTATTTTTATGGTGAGTATAAACATAAAATATGCAAATTGTTTTGTGTATTAAGCAGTTTTTACGTGAGTTATGAAGTGTGGAACACGTCAATTAATTAGAAAGAACATTTTTCAATTTGTATTTATAAAAATATTAAGGAGAGTCAATGGAAGTTATATCTTAGAACGGAATTTAAAACAACCTCTTGCTTATAGTTTTGTTTATAATTTTACCGGTGAATTTCGGTAAATATTAATTTATTGCTTTAGGTTAATGTGCTTAGCCACGATTGACAGTATATTCTTTAGCTAATTTTGTTGATGCACAAATCGATACAGCACAGACTTTACATAAAAATATAGGTACCGTTGCTGTTTCATGATATTTTGTGCTGAATTTATGTAATAGGTATAACCTATTTTTCCTATTACAAAACGTTGAAATTGGCAATTTAAAAAGTCTCTCGTTTTTTTCTGATGGGCGCCAGGAAACATACGTCACATGTCACTTTCTACTTTTTTATTGTGGTTTATGTGTGCCACTGTTTTTGCAAACGATTTTAGAGTGGGCGTAGTGCCTGAGTAATCAGACAGTAGCTACTTAAAAAAAGAATGAATAAATGATTTGACAAAATAGAAAAGAAAAGAGCATAAAAGTCAAATTAAAAAACCACATTTTAAAATTTTATGAAAAACGTTCGGCATAGATTAGTTATTATTTTCTCGTAGTAAAAAATGTGCGATGCGAAGGAAAATATAGAATTAGGTCGATTTTATTAAAAACGTATTTCAGCCTTAGTTATGACAGCTAACGAGCCCAATTCATTACCATCGTTCTCTAGGGAGAGTCGGCGGCCTTTGAGTTAGTACGCATAAACACGCTAATATTTGCCATACTAATTACTCGTCATTAATTCCCATTTGTGTTTAGATAATTTTGTTTTGCAAATTTACTGAAACTGAAACGCGTGTATGGATCAAAATGGTATCTAGACAATGGTGGTGGTGTTTCGTAAAAGTTTTGACAATTTGACTGTATCGTCACCTTCTTACTGCCATATCTTTATCAACATGAGACTAAATAATTAAGATAATGAGTTGGAACAAAGAGTTGGTAATTTCCTGAGTTTACTGGAGACTTGACAAGAATTAGCTAATGAACGAAAACGTGGTGAAACTATATTGAAGAATCCTTTGACACGTGCGGATGTAGGTTAATACTATGGATAGCTTCTTAAATATGTCATGGTTCCCTTAGTATTATACCATGAACCACTTCGAGGAATCAACAGAATATGCCATAAAGCACTGAACACTGATACACAGATTTTATTGCCCTAAATTACATGTTCCGAAACGTTGAACTCATTAACTAAATGTTACGTAATGATAGACCGCCCACAACACGTTCTGAAAAACTTCAATAGAATAAATGTTTCAATGAATGAATTCAAATTGGAGCATACGTAAAATATAATACTGTTGAACCATGTCATAACATGTCAGCATAATAATATAATACCTCAGCCAAACAATTTACGCGACGAATTAAAAATCTTCCGCCAATGAAAACGCCAAGGAGCCAATTTAAATTATTTTTGTAGAGTACAAACATTCGGAAAATGTCTATTGAGTGTACTTTCATATTTATCACTACAAAGTATTAAATCGGATGCAAATGCCCTATTTCTGAAATATGGCAGAAGTCAGGATGGGGACGAAAATTAAAAAAAAAAACAGATTTTCAGAATGTTTGATATAACTAAATGTTTAGGCAATAAAAAATAAAGTATAATATAATGGACTAGATACACAAATGGTTAAAAGAACCGCACAATAAAAACGTTTTCCTGGATGAGAGAGTACAATCCAATCAGTTTGATTGTACTCTGTTTGAATCAATTCGATGTTGCATGCCAATAAATCACAGCCTTTTCTAAAATAAATACTTAATCAATCACCCGCATCTATTTTAGAGCCGGATAATGCGACGGCGTGATGAATATGCGACCTAAGGATTCTAACACACATGCTGCGTATGGCAAGTTGCCTGCTAGTGTGAATAAAAATTGCTATTAACGCGTGGCGGAAAGCTGCCGTTGTATTAAAACGAAAATAACTGTAGGCCTTGAGCTATTATTTAATTTTAATGTGTATATTGGGTGTGAACGCTACTCGTGACACGCACGTGTGCCCAAACACTGGTTATTGCTTATGTACGCAGAAATAGCGAAAATTTTGCTAAATTGTAGCTTTGCCAGTGCTGCTTAAGCATGCCTAAAAATAAGTTTCAACGTAAACAATTACAAATTATTTGTACGACATGAAATATCTGATCTACTACTGTAACTTAAAGCTTATGTTTTCAGATCGTTTTTTCATGTTTTCAATAATACATAATCGGCAGTTTACAGGTTTTCGCAAAGGTTACATGGCTTTAAAGCAATGAACTAGAGACACAAATAAGTTTGATAATTTAGGAAGACATCAGAATCGTTAAGTCTATTTTTCATTCTCAACCAATTCATTATTTCCTAAATTATTGAACTACGTAATCCTTCTTTTCGTTGTGTTTTACTTTTTCACTTACCAAAACATTGGCTTTTGGCAGCTATCCAAGTGTCAGGCTCAGGTTGATTTAAAAAAAATGTACTCATGTATATGTAATACAGGCAATATAAACAGTTTGGTTTGTTTATATATAAAAGAAGACAATATTTAAACGGGAATATTTTTTGATCGCATCTTTTGATGGAGATTGCTGATGTGAGGAAGTTGCTGGCTAAGTCAGCATTGCTAATAAATATTATCCTAAGTGTATAGATGTAGGGGAAGAATCTTATTAGTTATAGTATCTTGTAATTGCATTATTAGTAAGTAGTATTGACAAGTTTTAATGCAATCCGAGATTGTTATAAGTCTTGGCTGGTCCGCAAAATTAGGCGTTTACTTTACATCTGATTCAGGGAGCATGATGCAACTGGTAAATATAGGTATATTTTATTAGGATTATATTATGTATCTGTAGTAACACTTTCAAAAAGATTTGATTTGTTGTAGGCTTAAGTATTTGGATAAATATTTATAAAAAAATCTCTAAATATTTACATATCGCAACTGAATCGCGTAGCTGTCTTCATAAATTTTCGATAAATCGTTCTACAAACACATGTTTTAGGAGATTATTGATATCTTTTATACAAAGTGTTTTAATTTTACTATTTGTTTGGTCGTATATTAAATAAGATAGGCAATAATGTGATTGGAAAATAATGATGTTTTTAGGAAATTTAATTTGTTTAACGATTAAAGTTCGCTTGTGCCAGTTAGGGTAATCATTTAACTCCTAATTACTAACACTGGTCCCTGTGCAAAGAGTCTGATGAACTCATAAATATTAAAGTTAATAAACTCGACAATTCAGATCAAACTAATAAAAAGCAAACTTTCTCAAAGAGTGGCTGGGCCTGTCAATCTATCCTCGTGACCTGTCTGTCAGTCACGCAGGAGCTGCAAATCTTTCATCAGTTCAAGATAGTGGCGTCAAATGCTTTCAAACTAAAGTAACCTGAAACCATAATGTCAAATATTTGACATGAATATAAAAAAGCTTTGAACGTTAGTTTAGAAAATCACACCCATTCATAAATAGTAATAATAAGAATAAAAATAATTTAGATACAGTTGATCAGATTTTTCATATTGAATACAGACGTATCCGATCATAAATTATTGACTTTTGGCAGTGTCCCATATTCAACAACGTAACAGCCACAGCAAATGTGTATAAAATCATAATAAATTTATACTGACCAGGGACCAATCGAGAAGAACAACAAGATTCCTATGAAACAAACATACGTACATGTCGACTATATTAGCATGATATTAGAAGTTCAATGATCATAAAGCGTCAAATAGTATGGGTGGTCCTGTTTGGCGTTCGCCCAATTAGTTAAGGTGCGAATGAGCATAGCGTTAGAATTATGAAGAATTAAGACGCCAGCTAGACAGGTTGATATAATATTTATTTATTCCTGAGTCGGACAAATGAGAAATGAACAACTTGACACAGATAAATTAAGAATAGGTTTGCTTCTAAGATCATATCCAAAAGTAAGTGAGACAAATAGAAACAACGCAACAAGATTTGGCAAAGTAAACAAAAGTCACAGTGATTTCGAAAGGACGAAACACAAATAAAACACTCTTGCATAGGTGATTATTAGTTTCGACAGAATACATTAATTTGTTACGAGAAAGAATAAAGAATAGCACGGATCAGTTAAAATTAGGTCAAATTATAAATTATAACCGATAAGGTTAAAATTCTAAGAATAAAAGAAAAGCTCATAAACCACAGAGTATTGGAGAAACTTCAAAGAAACAATAAAATTGAAGTGAAAAGAATAATGATAAAATAGGGCATGACGTAGAACGGATAAAAGTCGTTGAAGCGGGTACTACGAATGTTGGGGGATGCGTTCTTTTAGACAAAGCGTTGTTGGATAAAATGAATGCCTCGCCATCCTGAACAAATGGGGACGGCCAAACAGTAACTAGGTCAATATTTATGCAGTACTCTTGAGATTTTTATTACCAAGTTAATGTTAATAGTTTCATTGTCTTAGGTTCATGGAGACTTTCAAGGGCCTTTAATGTAGAAGTAATATAAACATGTATTCTAAGAAGTAAATAAAATCGTGAGCAATTGATTACTAATGATATTAAGTATATATTATATGTATGCATAAGTATAGAAGTAACGAGTGTTGAAATAGGAAAAGTTTAAGTTTAGTAACTTAAAGGGTCCGCAAAAACTGGATTTAGATATACCTAATTATGTAATGAACGTATTAGTTATCTAACCCATTAATTCATATGAAATGGCTTCTGTTTTCGTGTGAGAACATAATAGGTACCCGGGCAATACGCCAAAACCTAAAAACTACAAATATATTTTTTTTAAATTGCCGTTAACACTGAATTTGTTTTTATTTACTATTTGTATTTTTTACAATGTTTTTAATCTTATAGAAGTTCATCATCCTGTCAGGTCAGTGGGTTATTATCGTTGTCAAGTTGATCAATATAACTCTGCGTTTCAGTTTGAAAAGGGTTTTAAAAATAATGTGGTCAGTCTTCAGAATATATTAAACCCCATTTTGCTTCGAATATTAAAAACAAAATATAAAGTCACACACGGTTTCACAAATTTTAATGCAACTACTGTATCTTAACAATGTAGCTACATGACTTTAAGTAGGATTGTTTATGTAAAAATGCGCGCGAATACTATTGCAACTATTCCAAAAGTGGCAGCTCATGTATAAACTTAGAAAGGGTAATGCCCTATCGACTCATCAAATTATAATATTTTGTTTTGTTTGCTGGTCAGGTAGTCATGTGCTGAGAATGCGTCCATATGCAGCTGTGGACCGTGTTGTTTAGATTTCTATGGAGCTCTCAAGTTTCTCTATACAATAACTGCTGTAAGAAAAGTTTCATGTAGCTGTTAAAGAATTTGCTACGTCAGAGTAATGTTATGAATAAAATAAACGCTTACTTAGTTAACATTAAAATTCTGTCCATAAATGCAAAGTTTGCTTATATATTCTTTGTACGTGATCTGCAAACTTCGGTTACCTCTACGTAACCCTTGGAGGAGTCAATTTTGCAAAGTCATAAAATATATAAATTAAAAGCCAGTGGTTACTTTTGTTGGCAGGGGTATCGAAAATGTCATTGTCGTGTATTTCAAATGTGTGTGCATAATTTAGCAGCTACAGAGCAAAAGGTGAAGGAAAATAATGTAAGGAATATTATTTTGGAGGTATTTTTTTTTCTGGGGTCTTTTTACATATTACTTAATTCCAATATTATTGTAGACTGTAATAAAAAAATACCTATTTAATTTATAGATGCATTCCTTTTTGCCTTCCTTTAGTACTGATTTAACGCCTTTGTTATTCTTGAGACGATAACCTTCTACCTATGCAGTTATCTTTTCGCAGTCATCTGACTAATGGTCTAGTAAGTGTTGAGATTCTACGTAATCAACTCGGTCCATCGTAGTCTGTTTGTCATTAGCTCCTCTACCATATGCTATAACCAATTAGTCGCTACCTTAGCTTTTCCTTCGATTAATACAAAACTACGTTTACTATTAAAAATAAATTAAAGAAGTGACGTCGCGAAATGAATCGCTATTTTTATGCAATTAACAATACCGGCCATCATATCGCCATTAGTACAGCATTGCACGACTGCATATCGATTTACGTCGTTCAAGGTCACTTATATAACAAATTCATGGTCTTTTGCCATTGCTAATACAAAAATCTTGACAGCCATACAATGTTTACTTGCTAATGTGTTGATTAGAACCAACGATTCAACAAAGTATTATTAGCACCAGTTTGTGACTTTGTTGGTTTCTCAGTTGGTCAACTAGTAAGAACAATCAAATATGTTTGTTTAATCCATGTTAGATAGTAATTATTTATGTTTTGTTTGATTAACACTACCTTGAAGATTTTATCAATGACGTTGGAACCTTCATGTATGAGACATGCGGGACAAAAGATGTCTGAAAAAACCATCGAGTATAGTGCAGATTTAATCTTTATTTGCCTGTTTGAAGATGGAAGTAATGAATGGTCTGGTGAATATTGGTCATAAACTGATGGTGATTCTCTGAGTCTTATAAAATGCTGAATGATCATCTTTGTGATCCAAATATGTCAGGCAAGTTGGCAAAATCAGTTTGAATAAACTCAATTCTCCAACCTTATTAAAGTCTCGTTCTGTTCCGACTGAAGGAAAAAGGGTGCTTGTTTTAAAATAACACCATTCTAACTATACATGGATGCTTGTCAATCGAAGAGAACCTTGTTTAGACACGACTGAAATATTCATAGCGAGTGTTTGTTTTGAATTTATTCTATTCTCTATTGAAACCCTTTGTTCTAGTCGTTTGTCTATGATTTGTCTCATTGTCAACCGAAAACATTGCTCTTGTATTTTTGTCGTCGCTCAGAACGTATTATATGTGACCATTGTTGTTATTTAGGCTTGTTAAACCGAAGACTGGTTTAGCAATGGCCCTAGAAATTCGATCATTCTTACTATAGCACCTAATCTAATACTAATTCAATCCAACTTTTGAAATACTTCATGGACAATTTGAAATAGCTCTTTCATTATCTTTCAAACAATGTTATCCATCAAAATTTGTATCTGTCGATCTGTCAAATGTGGTCGTTTTAGATAAGAAACTGCTTTGCATGGACCGCATTAACAAGTGATTTAGCGTAAGCATGAAGTAGGCAGATTTAGGTTTAGATTTAGGTTTAACTGACCCTGAGTTTGAGGTACTCGTGGAATGTCAGGTATTCCATTAGGGAGCACTGACCGGTATCAATTAAACATAATATAATATGTAAACTTATGACGTACAAATCTGAGAATCCTTTGACGATACACGTGGTAGGCTTCAGCGGTTACTGTTTATAATACCTTTCATACAGTTATTTAAATACTACACAGTTTTTTTCATTATGCTGAAAATATGAAGTAGAAATATTAAAATCAATACTGGATAAATTACATACCTCACTGTTACTACAGGAAAGTCACAGATATTTCATTAAATTCTATAAAGAATAATTTTTCCTGTGTTGGATATAATGGTAATAATGGTACCTATGTAGAATATATCTACCTGAGACAGAAGGCAGAATAACTAAAAATATTGAGTGTTATTTAATAGGTGTGGATTGTTTTTGTTTAGGTACTGTCAATGCACATGATAAAGACTTCTTCGTAATACCCACAGATTATGATTTATCGATAGTAACGGTAATTTTGAACATATCTACATTTAGATATGAACCTACGTAGAATCATGCGTTCAATCGTCATAGATTAACAAATTCCGCTAAAATGAAAATGATAAAAAAATCATAATTACACGTCTTCTTAAGGACGTTGGGCTATGTTGCAATTCATGAAAATACCATGAATTAAACACAACTATTTCTTGTAATAGCTGAACACTGGTTGAAAATTTCATGAAATGATCACTTTTAAGATCTGGATGACATATATGTATAAGTTCATTTTACTTTACTTTCAACTCCTTATTGAACAATATCTTTGCTAATTTTATTGATATGTAGGTGATAATGTTATGAAATCAAGTAGTAGTTTAGTAAAAAAAAAAAAAGTAGCCTAGTAAAAGTACTTACCTACCTAATTTTGTGATAAAAGTGAGTAACTAACCATTGCTCGTTATTATAATTAAGGGCAATGAAAACTGCTTAATATTACGACAGCTTGGAAGTTGGAACACATTGGATCAAAGAGATGCTTAATTTTTATTACTCCGATGATTTACCTTGGTTCATACATCTTTAACAGCTTATTCTTGATACTTTATATATTTTGTATTTTCTACTGCCATCCAGTAAACAAAATATTTTGTCATGATTTCGATATAAGTAACATTTTATTTACATATATCGTATCAATTAATCACGCCCCAAAGTTAATCAGGACAAGGAAACATTTAATACTTTTGCAGATATGAGTTGAATGTTAGCGGTTAACTAAAGTTAATGTTTCTGAATTGATTTTTATAAATGGGTTCTCATCACTAATGCTTTGTTTCTTTTTAACATCGGTATGCGAGGTGAATCTATTGTTTTTCTCCACCTACACAATTATCAGTTAATAAAAATAAAAAATAAATCCCTGGCTACAGAACAGACGTTTAGCAATAAATGTAAACGCTAGCGCTAATCATGCTAATATTCGCGTAAAACGTATAATTTAACTGGCAATGCGTAATTTGAAAAATTAGCCGTTTAATTAGCATTCAGAACAAGTACAAAGTGAAATGCAACTGCCTTTTAGGTTCCGCCAATCAGAGAGCTAGTTGGCGAACCGAGGCCACGCCTACACTGGATGTGCACTGACCACGGCCATAGACAACCACACGTTTAGAGGTAACGATCTAAACCTATGCCAGCGGCAACGCGTTTATTACGTAACTGAATATCTATGAGTCTGCACTGAAGGCAAGCCGAGCCGTCACGACCCATCAAAGCGGATTCGATTTTCACACGAGCCCGTGATTTCTGAGTAAATGTAATTACTCAACTACTCCTAATTTATTTTTTAATTGAATCGTATAAATACAAAGGTCTCCAAGAAGGTTTTCACACCAATCCTATTAATTAGTGTCAAAGTTAATGTAAATATATTTTTTTAACGTAATCATATTCGTGAGCAGTATATTAAGAACTTCCCATTAATCAATATCAGCCGAGGTGACTCTGGTGACCTTGTTGATTATTATTTTATCTGTGATCGCTTGGAGATGAAATGAGTAGTAGGTATAACAAATTACAGACAGTGTGGTGTTTTAGGATCATAAACAATGTTGATGTTTCCTGCGAACAGGTTGTTATATTTTTATGGTCGCAGTCGCGCGACCACGGCCGGTAAACCGCGACCGAATCTCCGAAAGACAGCATAGGAACTATTGCAAAAACTAGAATACACGTGGCAACTCCTTATCCGCTTCGAAACGTGTTTAATTAATTAGCTGCAAAGAGAGAATATGAAAGAATTAAACGCCTAAAATTCTGTTATTTTTTGTGCATATTTCACGTCCAATTAATCAGCGTCCCGCATACAGTTTGAGGTCACTCAATTAAATTAGCATTCCCCATTAATCGGTTAACAATATCAATACAATTAAGTGCTATAAAATTAACAAGATTAACAAACTCTCTGCTATTTGTCCGTGAATTTATTAAAGTCAAGTTACACAATGGAGCTTTTGACCCATATCCTCAGCGTGTACCGTGCCCTATATAAATATGTAGACGTCGTCGTGGGCGTGCGTTAATGGATTTCCATTACAATAAGCAAATATTACGGATTCATGGATAATAATTTTGTCATAAAAAGGGACATTGACAAAGTGGTACAAAAAAGAATGCTAACTCCTACGCATTATGGGACAAAGATTGTGTTGCATCTGCGTGGGTTTATTTATTTGTAACTTTAAATATTATATTGGTTGGTCATTTGAGTCAACAACAAATTATAGTAAGTTTAAAATAAAAATAAATAAGAAAACAAAGAAATGCAGTACCTTTGAAATTCAACCACGATTCACGTGCACATATTTGTTTAAACGAACAATTTTAAAATACTAAATAAACGAGCATTTGTAATGAACGACGTGCCTTTACATGTAGTATAGGTACAAGTTAAAGATTATAATGTAAATCGTATCACATTAGGGTGTAACTTGAATACCGTCCATAATGTTCTTGTTTATGGGTTGTAGTATACAAGGTAAGAATCTAAACTGCGGACATAAAGAAACAATGTTGCTAAAGTTTTATGAACCAGTACTGTATTTCATAACAATAAATTGTTTTACAATGGAAGCACTGATCAGAGAGTACACAATTATGTAAACCCACTTGTACAGTTTTATATCCAATAGAATATAAAGTATAAAGTGTGTGATCTGTTTAAATTATCTCCATGACTAATAAGTTCAAATAGTCTATATTGTTTATTCAGCTTTATGGTTGTTATCTTGTCTGTTATTCGGGGAAATCCATAATCTTATAACCGACACACGTACGGTAGTAGGTACCGACTTCAGTTATTATAAATTAACAATCATTTATCAATCGCATTAAAGGAATCTCCAAATGCATAGATATTATGCTAAGTTTATGCTTGTAATAATTATAAAGTAAATTTACATAGACGTAAAAAACTTAACACCTAGATTTTAATTATGTAAATCGGTATCACTAACGTCTATTTTAAGCTTTCATAATTAATAGTTAGCTAACCTTTCTGGAATAAAACTACTTGAAGCAATAAGTTACTTATAAATTGAACGTAGCTTCAGCTACATGAAATTACCATCGCGTCCCAATTACATCAGACTCCCCTAGGAATCCGTTACGTAGGTGTGAACAAAATCATCCACAAAACAGATTGAGTTGCTTTCAAGACGCGACGGGAACTTAATACCGAGAGTGTTGTGGCCTATAAATCTTTGGGAACACATCAAGTCGACGTAGACGGTCGTAAAGAGCCTTAATCGGGCTCTCGCAATTACTGTGTCTTCGCCGAGGCCACTTTATACTGTAAATATCCTAGTTTGTTAATACAATATACGGCGACCTCGAAAACACTGATGCTAGTTTATAACCTAAACTGATTTTAGTCTGGTGTCTGTTGAGAATTTTCTTGACGAACAGTTTGATAGAGAACTTGTAACTAGTAAGTATTAGATAAGTCAAGAAAACATTAAAAACTTTACTAGTCACTTCAGTCCCTAGTATTTCCCCTAATTTACTAAGCCACAATTTAACCGTCCGCAAATGCCGGCGCCATCTTTCCTGCCGCATATTTTCACTGTCTTCCTTCGTATTAACATCTGCTTCATCAGCCTAAATATAAAAATAAATCTAGCTACCCTTTAGTCATAAAATTTGTTCCATTGTTAATGTTGAGTTTTCCTCGGGGAGCGAAACAATACCAATACTAATTACATTGGCACCATTCAAAGACACGATTAGCTGTAAGTATCCAGTTAAAGATCACATAAGCAACTACCTATATAGTTTAATTATAACGTATGTATTTTTATCATACAATGTTACTGACATTATTTTAGAAGCAGTACACAAGCACTTGATGCTAAACAAGGCGAAATGTTAAATTGAGTTACAACCTCCGCAGTGGTTGGTTGGCGAATGTAATGGGTACAATTTGAGAACATAGAATACTCTATTCAAAGCTAGGTTCACGTCGAATTATTCGCATTCTATCTGAAATTGGGAAATAAGGCAAGACAGCGGTTATATGCCATGCTACCTTAAAGAAAATTGGCAGAGCAATACAATGAATGTCGCTTTTTTCATGTGGAGACGTACACATACTTAATAAAATAAGAGATAGTCATACGATTATTACACACGATATCTGCTAAACGCTAGGTGCTGCACAACGGTTATTGTTCATAATTCATAACAGAACAAGGAAATAAGAAACACCAGTTTTATCAAAAACACAACAAATACATTTGTTGGAATGCACAGAACCATGAAATTACAGAACTCAATAACTAAATAGATTATTAGGTACGTGAGTATTTCTGGCGAGGTTTCCTCAAGTTATCATGCTGTGACATTGAAGCACGCGCGGGTAGTGGGCGCATAGATTAGGACACAGAGCAATATGGGTCAGAGTTAGTGTCGCGACATGAATACTACGAATATCTAAACTTACTGCAAATTCAATGAAAACAATAAATATGTGTTAAACTAACATTAACGTGTAGGAACAAAATCGCTTCTACTCTCAAAATGTTTCATAAGGCAATCTATTAAGTCATAGTTTAGCTAGTATTTTATTGCCGTACAAACGTGAATTGAAGCCCCATATAAGAGTACTAGCTTTTGCCCGCAGCTTCGCCCGCGTGAATATCTAGTGGTCACCTACTCTTAAAAAGAACACACCCTGCAAGTTTCATGTCTCTAGGACTAGCGGTTTGGGCTATACGTTGATATATTAACAGTCAGTCAGTCAGTTTACAAAAAGCACATTTGCTGTTTGTTGTGAAAAGTTGAATTTTGCTAAAGTAGAGTGTAGGATATTATGAATTAAAACTGGTAAATAATCTTTAGGCGTCGACAATTACATAGTAATTTAGTCATTCGATGAAGGTTAAAACCAATCTAATTTCTGTCTGTCTTCTGTAGAACATACTTTGAAATTCCAGAACAGTCAACTTCTTTTGTTTCGTAGTAATCTAACGAAACAACGGAAGCTTTCTTTAGATTACACAGCTTACATACGTTACAATTGGCAAGCGTTTGTGAGTCATTGAATACTGTTTGATCTTCTGTAAAATATTTACAATAATTTATATCAAAGAATTAGTTTTACATAAAGTTGCGTTTGAATCATTATTTGGGATAAGCAATATGATTTAAGCGAAATTTAAGTGCATTAGGTAGGCAATAACTTTACAAATTCTCTTAGATGTAAGTATTGATCCTCTTTCCTTATGTAGGTCAGATTAATAATTATCGTATCAATATCGATACGTAGTGTCGACACCGGCTGTTCGGCACAAGAAAACATTACAAGTTAAATAATCCATAAATCATGCGCTTACAGCAATATTTACATTACGAATCCTAAAATATCGCGCGACAGAAAACGGCTTTCTGCTGATCACGATTTGCTGTTATATTTTTTTCACGTTTTATGTATCTTTTGTGACATCAAAACCGGTTCCACACCCACAAATTCTCGAAACATGAAGCTATATTCGCGAAAGTTTAAAGCTCCTCATATCACTTTACATTATCTTAGATCATGGCGATTAACATTGGATTAGCTCCGCAAAAGTCCGTGATTTGGCCACAAATTTATAAATCAAGCCAAAATTTATGAAGGATATCGTTACGAATTTATATTGCAATCATGTGAAACTTTGGAAAGTGCTCGTTGATTATAAACTTTGTAACTAAAACAACTTTATGTTACAATTCATTTTTATTATTTTGCTTATAATACCTTGCATTCTTGCATATCGAGTTTTATGTGCATCAGCTGCATTGATATGCTAATTCTGCGTAGTCTTATCCTTCCGAATTCTTCTGGTTTCATATTTAAATAATATAACATTTGAGTTGACATTTTTTTGTGCATGACCTCAGCTCGTTTAAATAAAAGTAGTCATACGGTCAGTTTATTAAAAAGTTGTATTGTGGTCAGATATGCAGTGACCTACTAAGAGAGCTGCGGTTAAGAATAACTTATTTCAGAGAAAATCTCGAAATAATTTGTAAAACGAGTATATTTTATTGATTTTTTCCTTAAGGTCTTTAGTAACTAATAAAGATAGACTTTGCCAAAAAAGGAAACTTTAATGAATTTGCAACTTAGGTTTACTGTCTTCAGTTTTTTACGTTTTTGGCAACTAGATAGTGTAAATTGCAAACTCTAAATTCTCAGCAATTACTAACAAAAAGAACAATAAAATTACGCCTGAATTATTTCATGTCCATATACTTTTTTGGCGATTAAAACGGGACGCGTCCAAAAATGTTTTTGTAAAGAAACATCAGTGCATCGGGGTCTCGTAAACATGGCATAATGACTGCTGCACAACCCAACGTCCTACATTGTGGAGCCTTACAAGTCCGTCCCGTTAGAGGACATTATACGACGCCTTCTTTCATTCACATTTCTAGAACATTTCTAGTCTGACTTATATGTATTTGGTTTACCTGCATATAAAACTACATAGGTAGATGCTTAAATAGATTTTTTATAGATATGTAAGTACCTGCTAGATTTTAATACCGATCTGATTATATTTCTGATTATTCATCAACTGTAATAAATAATAGATTTCATTAAGATAACTCCATTAAATCATAAGTATTTTTCACAAGAAAAACACCTTAAACGTGAAAGATTATCTTGTTTAACGCAGTCGTGATTATAACTTACATTTCCAAGAATTGAGATGTTATCATTAACTACTTGTATCCTTACATAAAACACTAATTTAAATTAGTGTTTTAGTTTCGAGGAACCAGAAGTATGTTGAGTATAATTATAAAAATAAAGCTTATTTAAATACCATAGCGTGGAACGGCCTTCACAAGATGATGATGATTAAGTATAGTGTACCTGTAACAATAACTACGGATGGGCATAGGTATCAACCTACTGTAGGGTACACATGCGTTTACATTCAATCGGATTTAGTCTTACTACTCTGTTAAGAAAACGATATGAATTTCAGTCAGAAAGTGTTGAGGGTGTTAATTCCAACAGGTTTTTCCAACAAACGTACATCAAAAAATCCAAATCTTCAATTCAATCCATTTTTAACGACTGCCGTTTGGAGAGTTCATATAGAAGTTAAAGAGTAGAAATTCCAAACAATAAGATCTTAGAGCACTACACGTGTATCCCAAGATTACAGCTAAATTGAAAGAAAAATATTAAGCTTTTTGGCACTCTACCAGGCTTAAGATGATTAACGAAGGTTTAGATGACCTAAATAAATGTCGGTGGCTGAATTATATGCGCCGGTGAATTTACATTTAGATTAGAAATATGGAAAAGTCTTCGTAGGATAAATATATCCACATCCTTGAAAACATATCTAGTAGCTTCATGAGCCTATTTTGATGATACAGAAGTGATTGTACTACATTAGTTCTTGTTCTACTATTACTTAGTTACTTTTTACTTTACACAATATTCAATCAAAATGAATCTCTTCGAAATTGTCTTCTGTGCCCAAAACATAGATTATGACTAGATGTTTATTACTCTTTGCTGTCCTAACTCTATCCAATCGTATGGTAACAGCTTCTACGTAATTAGCCTATGCTTTGTCAGTGTCCAAGCATTATCATTTTATTGGTTTCCTGTCGTAAAATGTCCGAGGTCGTCCAACAAAGTGCAGCTCTTCGTGACCAATATATTGCAGTTTTCCGTATACAAATCGTGCGAGGGTGTAACTTTACTAGACCTTCCGCTACTTGACATTGGTTTTCGATGCTAATCGATGAATTAATGCACGTTTATGTGGCGCTTATTTCTTAGCATTTTAACGGTATTAATCGCAATTGTATTTTAACTTTGTTTAATCGTGTTTTACGTGGTTTTTAGTATGAGTTACACAAACAACAAACATGGGCAGTTTCCTTGGGGACTGTTTTTTTTATTTAGGATAGATTCGTAAGCTCTTGTCGAAATAATTTTCAATATTTTTTTATTTCCTACTTCATTATCTTGAGAAACCTTAATAAACTTTTCTATTAAATAGTATTTTTCACAGTAGCAGGCCAGATTTGAATGTTGGCGGTGTGAGCAGGGGTCTCACTGCTTTAAATATGGGTACACAGAAGTTCATAGTTTGACAACCAGTGTACGTAGCGGTATTTACTACTGGAGTGTGAAATGGAAGTCAGATAGGATCTTTTATATCTAAAATGTTTACATTCAGCAGCACCTACTTGGAAAAGGCTAGATAGATGATATCATCATGAAAGTTTTTTAACAGTTCTAAAAATTATATAAAACTTAGTTCTATAACCTCGAAATATTATTTAGTTAAATAGAATTCCACAAAATGTAAATACAACAAAATAGAATTATACAAATGTAATTATAAATAATTTATATGACGTCAAATTAGATACATCAATCGTGAGTAAATACGTTCATAAAATGTAAATAATGCGGTATTCTAAAGTATAAAATACATGTATATAATGTATAAATAAAAACATATATGTCGGTGAAGGTTATTTTGTGAGGTATCTATGTATCTGCACGGAGATGGATGACTTCTTGAATAAATATGAGGAAAATATTAAAACTTGAGTTTAATGGTGTTGTTTATTACAGTCTTATTCTATTGTTTTTTATGATTATTATTACACAATATATTACATTATTATTATTTCACAATATGTAATTGTGTAAGACTGTCACTATCAGGAATTGAGTTTTAATTAACTTCAAGAGTTCAAGGGTTAACTTTGGCCTGATTTCGGGCATATACTTATAGATACATGTAAATTAATGGGAGTTATGATGGTTATGGATAAATGCAATTTTATAATTCTAAATTACCTATTTAGTTTTCAAGTTCTTTAAATAATCATTTACTAATAACCGACTCTCGCGGTTTCACTCGTAAAAGTAGGTCTCATAGAAACCTTTCCTGAAGAAGACCCCACAATGATTGTAAATATCGTATGAAATGTTTTTAATAAGTAGGTAAAGAAATAAATAGAAGAGAAACGCGACTTTAGTTTATATTATTTAGAGATTTCAGACTTCTGCCATTCATTCGTATGGAATGAATAAAAATATTTTATACTAAGGACGTACAAACAAATCATGTTATTCACGGAACGTCAATAAATATACCTATATGTATAGTATTGAAATATATGTATGTTCATTTACCTGTAGGGATCATGAACGGTTAATTATAATTATATTAATATTATGAGCAGCTCAATATTATTAACACTTGTGTGGATATCTAATAATATTTACATAGGTAGTTATTTAATCTAAGTTTTAGATATCGCTATGCAATTAATTTGGAGTGATAAAATCTAGAAGCAACTCAATAAATATATATCATACTTATAGGGATATGATTTTTGATTAACGACTACCTACTCACTCAAAGGAAACGAAATTGGTCAACATTGAATTTATAAGATATTAATTCAATTCGAATTACCAATGAACCTACATTGTGATTGTAATCAACATAAAATATATTATGCACACGTGACAAATGAAACGAGATTAGAATAATTAACAGTAACCAGCAAGTAAACAGAACGCTCTTATAAAAATGCCACTAAGAAAGAAGTTCCAGCACTTTTAAGATGCCACGACTTTTAACATGTGGGCGTCAAAACGTCAGATGTTTGAATTGCAAATTTTTGTCTACAGATCGCCAGACTCGAAAAGCATGAACAATACGTTGCCAAACTTCCTTTGTTCCTTATATGTGAACACACATAAGTAAGAATATGGCGCCGATGATATAGTAGAAGATAGCGCATATTTTTATAGAAGCGACAGTTTTCTTAAGACCTACAAAACAGGATTAAAAAATAAATTAAAATCATTAAATCTGCCTCTGCTTTATACAAGTAAACAGCTGTTTAAAATCAATATTTATATTTCGTAGCAATGCGTGACTTTCAAATCAAGCATGAAGGATTTTATTAGCAATGTGTGTCTACATTAAAAGCACTTTGACGTAATTTAAAGATGAGTTTTTGTGTATTTAATCCGCGTTGAATCAAATCTTTATTGTTAATCATTGACAAAATGATTAAATTGCAATCTGTGAATGTTTATTAACGTCAAATGTTGGTAAACATTCAATCATTCACAATCAATAAATGTGGAGGCAAGCTACCTTATTTATTAAAAGCTTGGGTGATGGGTGTGTGATAATTTTATTCAAGGTTTTTGCGTGTACGGTAATAGATGGTTTAACATAAACAAGAAGTTATGTTTTTGACTAAATAACGCTGTCAGTTTAGATAAAAACAAAACATGCTTATGACATGAAGTAATAAGTCAATAAAATTATAATTAATTATTCAACTTATAAGTACTAAGCGGCACTTGACTTGATAATATTCAGTTAATGCATTAAGTGTTCACTTGTTTTTCGTACTTACTTATGCTTATAGAATTCTCGTCATAACATTTGGATAAATTATTTGGTATTCATTCACCCGAAACCGTCTTCATATATTCGTCTTTCAAACTAAGAACCCAATAAAAACTAATAAGCACCATTTCTCTCCGCAGCAAAAAAAATACATACGATTGAAAACACACACACTTGTATCAGATCAGCGTTCTATAAAAGCGTATCGTGGATAGTTAAAAAAGGCGCGTCGATACAATTATAATCTATGGCTTGGGATTATGCTAAGCTTGTGTGCGTCGCTTCGGACGGAACACACCCACCAGCCGACGACGCGCCGAATTACGACCGATAGTTTTTGCCCGCCGACGAGTGTCAAGGACGAACTTCGGTTGCTATACAGAGTATAGGTACAGTAAACGATACGCCGAACACTTTAGACTGACTTTGAATGTGACTTTGTGCGAAAAAAGAAAGAAATAATTTGCATTCTAAGACTGCAGGGGTTTCGCACTTTGTGGTTAAATTTTTCTGCATTCTAAGCATCTATAAATAATATAAGTAATACCTATAATGTGTACGTTCTGTTCTAAAATAGGTATACAATTAGACGTTGAAGAAGCGGAAATATGTTTTTGTTTTCTTTTATTAGTTGTGTTATCTAAGTTCTTTATATTGCTAGGTCCATAAAAAGCTTAATAGTAGTGCAGTAAAGTAGCAATTAAGATTTCATTGTTAATAATCCTGTAGAACTTAATTAAATTCTTGTAAGTAATAATTCTGTACATCGGTGCAAGTTATGATTCTTGTAAGATATTCTGTTAATTATAACTTTGTCGTTAATTGGTATTTTATTACAGAAACCGCCTTTATGATATACATAAAAACAACACGAATAAATTCTGTATTTGAATTCAATGTTTAGCAGTAAAACCTAATTCAATAAGTAACCTCTTTATATTCATGAAAGAACTTATCCACCTTTCCGAACTCGTGGAATTAATTTCTGTCTAACGAATTTTAATAATTGGAAGTTAATTATTATGAGTGCCGTTGACCTTAATCAAGTCAAATTGTGTTCGAGCGGACTTCAGGTAGGTACAATTGCCAATTAAACCTTAAAAGGAATCGAAGCCGAGTTCAATTTATATTCAATTTTGGATTGAGTTAACCATAACTAATCTGTAATCGTTTGATATACTTTCTTGATTTTTTTTAATGGAGGCTCATTTATTTTGTCTTTAGAAGGTTATTTGGTTTCCTTGATTGGCCCTATTATTATTTAAAGATATTTATCTATTTTTTTTTAATTTGACTTAGGATTTACTCCATTAGATAAACTATTAAATTGAGGTTACTACAACCAATAACACTTATTTTATTTACTTGTGTGTACGTGTATTACGTAAGTTTACTTAGTAAATATTTACTCAAAAATCAATTACCTATTTATAGAGTATCGTTTACGCTGTGTGTAGAAGAAACTGCTTGGGTTAAAGATCATTCCTTTGCTTATACCTAGAGTCTAGTAACTTTATCTTTATAACATAGTCAAAACTTGGTTTCATAGGATAGAGTCCAAGTGCCTTCTTACATGACGTTGGCAAAGGCACTTAGCTCGACGATATTCACAAAAAGTGAAAAAAAAAACATACTTACAACTTTATCTAAGTGACATCTCAGTAGCTAATTGGTTGGCAAACAATTTGACAGCCCAGTTAATGTTAAGTGCTCACCGCCCGCCTATAGACATCAGCAATATCAGGGACCGCAAATGCGTTGCTGTCTCTGGCCAGAGATGGCTGATTACTTTGCGATGAGTGATTACATAGTCACAGTTTAACGATCCATACAGTTGTAAAACGAATGTACTTGCATAGAGCAACGGCGGGGATCTCGAGGGGAAGTGGGCGGCGCGGATCGCTGCCCGCGAGTGCGCGTAGTTGGCGGGCCAAACTCTGTGGGGCTAACGCATCCGTGTAAATCGCAAGCAAGTTTTCAAGAATCATTGAATAAACTTATTATAATGGTGCACACTTCTTGTTCTGTGTACGGATGTACCTCGACAACGAGACACAATAAGGATTTAAGATTTCATAGATTTCCCCGTGACGCGAGGTAAGTTTATTCTTATAAATTCGTATTAAACAAGTGGGTACCTACTAATATTTATTTTGTATAAACTAATAATACCCGTCGTGTTTATAGTTACGTATATAATTATAGTAGGTACGAGTAAAGTTAAGTTATACACGTATTCGTATACGTTAGGCTCAATTCACACGTACCACAACCACACCACAGCGACAACCACACCACAACGCCGCGATGTGGTCGGGCGTAAATTTTGTATTGAAAATGAATATTACAATTCACACGCACCACATTTTGTGGTTGTTATCGACCACCTGTGTAATACGACTACATCGCAACCACATCGCGACGGCAACGCGGCGGCAGCGCGGCCACATCGCCACGACATGACGTCCACGCGCGCCTAGCTGGCGCCTGCGCTAACCACATCGACATTTTGTGGCTACCACAACGCAGCTGCAAAAAGCCGCTGCGACACTATTCACACGTAACCACATCTTGACCACATTTTGTCGCTGCGACGTGGTGTGGTTCTGGTACGTGTGAATTGACGCTTATATTATTACAATCGGAAAAACATTTCAATCGGCATCATTTATATTTCGTATTGTAGGTATATACGCTTTGCGAACGGGCTATCTCAGGCACTTGGACAGTTAGGTTATTTATTTATACAAAAGTAAAAAAAACTAAAACCTGACTACGAAAAAACCCGGATAAAACAATAAGCAAAGGTACCTGACAGTCTGTTTCCAGGTTATGACCGTAGTCGCATGCCGCTGTGACCTGTCTTTTTTTCTTCTAAAGCTTGTATCTCGAAAACGGTGTGTCCTATCGCAAAAATAATGAAAAATTTGCCCCCCTTTGTGAAACCCCACAGCCGCGTAATTCTCACATGTAGGTAATATTCAATTATGAAAAAAATAAAGTTTGTCTTTTTTGACAACCCTTGCACATTTGCACGCGGTAGCGTAAATACCTACACGGGCGGCGGTGTCGTCCGACATCAAAGGCGTTTTCCAACTGTATGGATCGTAAAACTGTGACATAGTCTCCGATAGACTTCAAACCGAATCTTCAAAACAGCACGTTGTTTTGCGACAGAAACAATAGTTCCATACACGAGTTCCTTCACAAAAAACTCTAATACTAAAGGTTCTGGAGTCTAGAGGTAGGCATAAACACTAAACAATGCATAAATAATAAGAACCAATCATAAACATTTAAAACGCGATCATTACT
Source organism: Athetis lepigone (assembly GCA_033675125.1). Lineage (NCBI taxonomy): Eukaryota > Metazoa > Arthropoda > Insecta > Lepidoptera > Noctuidae > Athetis > Athetis lepigone. Next base: position 9,404,844 of record CM066240.1, read on the forward strand.
TACTCTTTAAGAACACGTATGCAGTTAATAGAACAGCTTTTCAACACGGCCCAAGAGCACAGCCACTTAGCTCATATCTTAATGATAAATGAATGAACATTACTCAATAAATAAATAACACAGTATTATACAATGTTGACAAGAAATACGACGCGTAGACTTCTGACTATATACTACCTAACTATCTCAGTTAGGTAGTATATAGTAAGTAAATCAAAACTCTACGGCTCATTAATTTTAGACATATAATGATAGTTATTAATTTGTGAGTTAATGAGGATGTGTCCACTGGGTTTCCGTCGGTTTTCGCAATGTTATCTCCTTGGTTGAAAAGATCTGTTTATTAATAAGACAATGGAACTCAATTTCTATCAGCTTCTGTTGTCGTAAGTTTTAGATAAAGGTGTTTGTGGGTTACTGTATCATTGTCTAAAGTTAAAGGTTTCTATAATTTTTGCAGCTTTTTGTGAATATGCAGAAACTGCAAAACACCTCGTCCTTTCCGCTAGGTTTTTACATAATTTGCGTAAGAATATTTATATTTGGCAAAGCGTAATATGTCAAATCTACATAATGTTGTTGTATTGTAGTCAGAAATATTATGAACGTACACGTCTTTTTGAAAATTAAACCTTCAAATTAACATAATTTATTGAGATAGTTATGCCTGACCAAGTTAGATAAACATCCGTAATTTAGTAGGTTTATTTTGATCAAACCATGAGATACCATTGAATGCTATAAATGTCCTTAGCCTACATAGTGGGTTCCATCTACTATAGAAATCGTTGTTCCTCCAATGAATTAAAATCATTAACATAATCATTGATATTCTGAGTCTATCGGCTATTGGCTTCGATACTCTATTCGAGTCTATAGAATTGAGTGTATTTGTGCCTGTGCGGTACTGAACGATCCGTTAAATTGGTCAAGACTATTATTAGATAATTTTTTAATTTTAATAAAACTAGGTATTAAAACAGTATAGATATTTTTTGTTGCTATGATTGATACACAAAGCCTACGGCGTAACGGGCTACGGGCTACGCCGTAGGCATAGAATATGGATCTGAAGAATAAAGTTATTCAGCAGTTGTAATTTATGCAGAAATCATATTTTATGATGTGCCTACGTATCATTAAAGGTTAATTCTTCTTGTGACATATTGAAATTGCATTACATATTGTTATCTACTAGCATATTGACAAAAGCTCGTTCCGTGTATGTTTGACAGTATAATTGATGATCGACCTCACTCGCCTTCGGAGCTGACATTGTCCAACTAATCGCTGTAGCTGGAACAATGGCGCCACTTGTCTCGGATTAGGGTTCAGCCAAATTTTATAAGATTTATATTGCGTTTTTGTTTAGTTTACATTTATTAATATAGAGTTTGTAATCTTACCTTCAAAAACAAACGAATTAAACAATAGAAATGAAGACGGTACAGATCGAGACGGAGACGAAATATATCAGCAGACAAAACAAGATAAATGCAGAGCACAAATAATTTATTCTTTACTTCTTGTCATGAACCGAAACGAATATGGCAAGAATCCGTGCAATTAAACTCGATATTATGAATAATTTGCGCTGCAACCAGCACGTGTATTGTATTAGCACGTGACTGCGGTTACTGCAGAAGATACACAGTGTATTCAACGGCAAAAATACTCAAAGTATTACAAATAACAAATAAATAGTAAAACTAACCATAATTCATTCAAGCATAACTTAAAAATAAGTATGATGTTATTGACTGGGAGATGGACTTGCTAATGGGGATATTCATCGTTATAGCATATTGTGCAGCTTCTTAAGTTTGAACCTGCATTGTTGGTAATGCAGGTCAAAATTATCTATAGTTTATGAGTTACTCATACGGAACCATTGTAAACAAAAGCGGACCTAACACCGTACCAACTAATTTGGATATCTACGTTAAAATTTGTTGTTTCCGCCCCGCAGTTAATGTTAGTTGCATTGTTTTGTGTTACTGCGATGTTAAAAAATGGCGTCCTCTACACTTGAATAACAATGAACTCAAAACATTGCAGACTGATTTATTTTATTACTTTATTGTACGAACACAGAGCACCATCATCAGTTACGCTTGTCAAAATTATGTTGTACGTTGTATCTAGTATTTCCTATTCAAAGTACTTGTGCATTTTTTTTGTTCATTACTGATCACAGCTGCGATATTATTACGGCACAAGTACCTAGAGTTAAACTTAAAATTTAATATGTAAATTCTTGCTACTCAATATCTGGGTCAGAAATGCGGGCATGGTGGGCAGATAAACTTTTTACTTGCAACAATGTAATCAAAGATTCTGAATACGTAACATTGACGTGATCATATTTTATTTGACCATACAAAGCTCACGTAGAAACACAGTTGAGACAAAACGAAGAATAAAACAAAGACCTATTACGAAATGATAAAGGTTATATTTACGGCTTATAAGTTACACAACTTACGCTTCATAAAAGATAAGTTCATATCACTTGCTGTCGGCCACACAGGTGTCCAAATTTAAAGGGGACTGCATAATAATAAAACTGCTATTGAATGCAGGCATTGACTGCAAGCAGTAAAATTCTTCATTTTTATATTGTTTTTTTTTACGACCATCTAACACGACTTTTCTTAGTCCTTCTTTGCTTTAATTTTTATTAGTTTATTTCATGAGTTTGCGCTCATTAAAACTTTGCCTAAATCGATAAAAATGGCAAAACAGATAAAAGGATGAAAAAAGAAGCAAGATAGAGAGGTAAAATAATTAAGTATGTTTTATATAGGTTATTTCTGGAAGTTCTGATACGGTTAAAAACATCAACAACATCTATCGCTGATAGAAAATTATACAGGACAAACCTTAGGACAATGTTTCATAGAAGACTTGACTTTCACATGGATGAAGTTGCGGACAGAAGCTACTGCTAATGTTTAAATAGTTACAAAGCGTATATTATGGTTTATAAACGGACTTCCCTCGGCTTATTTAATACTCAATATCTTTAGACTACCTTGCTCCAATTTCGTTGTCATTTTATTTATATTAATACCTGCTAAAGCAGCTCTCAACGTATTTAATGTGAGTAAATCAGTATACGTACAAAGTGGTTTGAAATCTCGTAAAAGTCCTCAAATAGGGTTTCACAGACGCCTACAATCGCATTAAAGTCATGTAGGTCGCTCGGCATATTGTCCGGTTGATCCTTGGACATCCGATCCCAAAATAGTACAACGAGGATAGAATATAGTTTAGTCTAAAAATAACTGGCTGGATTAAAACAAAGTGTCATTGTTTTATGTGTACATAATGAACAGATAAAACAGTTTATTTTTTTAATGAATTAATAAATAACTCGGCATTAATGCTGTTAATTAACAGATGCTTTGAAAAACGTGATAGCCTTGACTAAATTACCATTATTTTAGTAATACTCGCATCAAAACAGTTCTAATTAAGAATGTGCTCAGAGAAATGCAATTAAGTTGACAAGCATTAACGTAGTACGCAGCGGGTGCGGCCGAAACTAGGTTACCCATTTCTCGTTAACTCAGTAGCGCCGGCGGGACAAAGAGTCGTAACGACCTCGCCTTTATTGCACTCTACCGACGTTTTAAACATATAGGACTCGACCCCTTTGCTTGCAAACTTATGGCAATCCCATCGCCCCTCTCCTTCATCCATATTTATGTCACCGACATAAGAAAGAGTGAGAATTTAAGTGCCCCCGTATAAAACTTTCGTGACGATAACGCGTTAAATGGCGCTGAATTTGCGCAGTTATTTTCTCTATACGTATAAAAACTACTTTAACAACGCGATAAACACAAGCCGTAAAAATGTGTGCGGGTATAATATTATAATTATGTGTTTTAATAAAACAAAGGGATGCAAAATGTAATAACTAAAGAATTTGATTATACGGTCTGTCAGCTGATAAAACCACAGAAACGTTTCTGACGGCACTATATAACACACAACGAGCTAATCCGAAACCTACGCAGTCCGGAGCGGATACATTTATATTATATTTCTTTCCCCTTTTCGGGTACGGACGTCCTACTACCTACCTAAAATAATTTGCATATTCGGTTTAAGGCAGTTATGTGAACCCACGCACACCTAGCTTTGGTTGACATTATGCAGCCAAGTACTGAGTGACCCTTTATTGGGAGCGTATTTTACATAGCAGTTGCAATTTCGCTCGTAAAGATTTCCCTAACTTTTCCGTGTTGACGCTTTCTCTATTAGATTTGTATGTTTATTGTGTGAACGTAAAATCTTTGGCAAGTAGCGTGCTCGTGTTTGTACAGATGCGTTTCGTTTACTCATCAAACATGCAGTCATTGCCACCGATGGCTTCAAGATTTTCAGATTACGTAAAGCTAGAAATAAATTTAATGAATTTAGATGGAAATGATTTTTTGCATTCAACACCTACTATAAGTTTTCACATAGTATTGCTTAGTTTGTTGCTTACATAAAACATACCTACATATGTATACCGATATGACAAATACGTACAATCTGATTGCACAATGGTATTTAATAAAAGTATTTTTTATATGCATTTTATTTATGGCCCATGTAACTAAACGGTGTATTGATAGGTAATGGTTTTATACTTATTGATAGATAACAATAGATAATATGTTATGGTCAGATAAGATATATTTTTATCAGATTATGCATTAGTACGCAAATGAAAAAAGGTTTCATAGCACCACCTGCACAGATTTTGGAATTAGTACCAGCTCGTTGTAGAGCTCAGATGGAAATGATTCATACTGCAAAATAAATTGTAGGATACATTTATGGAAACATTTAATTTTCATCCCGAAAACAATACACGGTTGCGGTCACTGATATCTTCCAAACGACGCGTTATTTTCCGAGAACGCGGCGACCTTGGGAATGTCTATCCATATCTGGCACCTCCATATTTCTGGCGTCGCCTTCGTGGCACATTTTCCTCCACTCCGCGAGTAGAATAAGCAAACCAGCCGCAACTAGGTTATACAGACTCCGTGCTTTATTGTGTTTACGTGCCACAGATATGAGATATACAGATATACAGCCCAGGTCAAGGCGCCAGACAGCTTTCGAGTCGGCTAGCTATATATGGACTATTGTATTTAGCTCCTGTTTTGATCGAACGAACGGTCGTGTCACGAGGCGTGTTCTAATTATGCTCTACACCCTAATCTTCACATAACGTAGTCTCGTAGCGTGGCGATAACATCTACTCGGTACTCGTTAATTGCTTAATCCATGTATGTCCTTGCATTAGCCGGTTGGCCACTAATCCCCACAGATACCAACCGCGCCAAAGTTTGTCGAGCAACGGAACGAACAATAGACGATACACGGAAGAGCATTAAAACACGTCGTAAAAAAGTGCGCGTAGTTTAAAATTTTATGGCTAGCGTTCAATTGGGGCCTGTAAAAAAGCGTTTTATTGGAGTCGCATCCTGGCTGCGAGGTCGCGATGTTCAGATAGGTCTAATTAAAAACCCGCCGCGTGCACTCTTGCGAAAGCGGGGCCTCTCCGAACTGCCTCTTGCGAAACTCCGTGCCCTTCAATCCATTACTGGCCAGATTTTTAGAACAGGATTTACAGGCTTTAGGCTATGTTACACAACGACAAATAACTTGCAATATTATATGTATGCCTAATAATTACACTTTTGCCGAGAAAAGATTTTTCAGTATAATTTAATTTCTTTAATGACCCGCTTTTATTGTAATGATAGTGTTTACCAACGGGTCATGGTTCAAGATTTGGTTTGATCGTAGTTATCTTACATTTGTACTTATCAGAGAATTAATAGCATTTTTTCTTCTTTACAGATTTCAAGAACAGTGAAACGAACGTTACCCGTGAAGACTTCTTGTTAAGAAGACTTAAGTGCCATTCATTCGTAACAAGTTTACCACACGCAGTGATATTTAGTTTTATGTTAGTGATAGTGTGTAACCGTGATATAGTCATACTTAATTTAGGTGCTAACCGCTATCGGTAGTTTTTAGTGCAAAAACGTTACCAAAAAGCTACGAAACTGGCTCCGTACAAAGATATAATGAATTCGACGAGCATGAGCTCTACGGTGCCGACGATCAAGTGCGAGGACACGTCTCCGTCGCCGGCGGCGGCCGTTGGCACGGACGGCGAGACCGCAGGGACCTACAACCTCAGCGTCAACGTCAACCTCAGCGCCGCCATGATCAACATGCTGACGGCCGAGACCGCCGGGCCCACCACCCTGCGGACCCCCGAGATCGTCAACGACGTCATCACCATGACCAACCCTTTAGATCAGTTCAACTACGAGAAAAATTCGAGTTTCAAGGTGAGCGACTTGTACCTACCTACTTTTTTTCTTTTGTTCACATGTGATAGCCGGATTTTTTATTAGCGCACGTGCATGATTAATGTGAATCTCGAATTGAAAATGAAACGCTGAATCTAAACTTCTCAAATCAATTAAAATAGTGTACGTGCATGGAGCCTTGCTGATATAGGTAGTTATGAGATTTCATTATTGCGAAAACTGTCATATCTGTGGAAAGTCTTTCAATCGTTATTGCCCTATATCTAAAAATTGCTTCGGGACCTAAGCCTAGCTATAAGGAATAGGCGGATACTTAATGTGCAAAACACTGTACTTGAAGCTCTCATTATTATTCGTGCTTTCACAGAGCGGCTGGACGCTCACAATGCACGATTGCACGTAGGATCCTTCCAGTACTTAGGTCACATCCATGCTTGCTCGTTAGAATGTAAAATAAGTGTTACAAGTATTTTGATCGGTTGCCAAGTGTTAGGTGGCACGTAACTATGGCCACGTGACCGGCCATCACTCCCCCATTATAAACATTGGATAACACTAGCAGCTTGCAGTGGTATGAGGTCATGCACCTTATGCAGACTCCTTATTAACCGAGTTGAGCTGCAGACTCGATGGCGCTGGCGCCGCGGTAACACTTCATATCGGGTTATCTATATTTAGTTATCGTGCTGTTAGGTATAACTAGGTACCTACTATTTGTAGGTTTGATTATCTCGACTCGTGCGCTGCCGTTTCATGAATGAGTTTCATTACACTGAAATATGAATGGCGGACAATTTAGAGCGTAAAAACAATGTGACAACCGGACAATTATTTGATGCTAACCGTTTGATATAACAATTTGGTAGCATGTGTCATTCAGTTCACATACAATGAGTTTGTAATTGTATTAGGCGGAACTCTGAATTGACTAACTGGTTGAATTCTCGTAGTTTTCATTTTTTTATCAATATTGACACAAATGTGAGTAAAGAAGCTCAATATCCAGTAGAGGTAAATCTTGGTCAGTTCAAGGAAACAAACATTACCGTGTTAGCACAGGTTTCACTAAAAATACCTAAGATTGTTTGCTTACCAAGTGTAAGTCATCAAGTCATTAAAAAAAGTACACACTTGAAGTAGCGTAGGTATGCTACTTTAAATGTGTACATCTAACTAGTAGGTAGTTAGGTTCTTGTATTTGACGAAAAAAGTTGCATTTTAATGTCGCCAAAATGGAAGGTAAAGCACTTAGTAAATGAAGTAGGTGGTGTTGGGACACTGCAGAAGACACGGCAAATATTTCAACAACTCGCAAAGAGAGAATATAAGCTACCATCATCATCATCTCCCTAGCCTTTTCCCAATCGTGTTGGGGTCGGCTGCCAGCCTAACCGGATTCAGCTGGATACCGGTGTTTTACGTGAAGCGACTGCCTACCTGACCTCCACAACCCAGTAACTGGGCGACACGGTACCTCTTGGTTAGACTGGTCATAGTTTCTGGCTAACCAGTAACGACTGTCAAAGTTCTACGAATGAATATAAGCTACCATCAAAGATTATAATTTGTAAAGATCTACTTCCAAAAGATATGGTCCCGTACCCGGTTCCCGAAGTCGATACCTTAGCAACATCGAATGAATTGTAGCTCTAAATGAATATATTACTTTTATAACAAGCAACAAGTGATTACATACTCGCTACATATATTTTTAGTTTATTGAATTTGGATGCAATTACAGTATTGATATAGGATAGTCATAATTAGCTAGCTTTAATAAAAAAACAACTGCGTTGTGTTAACTAGGTTGAGTTTAGAGAACTTAGGTAGAGCAAGAACCGAATGAAGAAGAAACACAGTAATGATCTTCTTGATTAGATAATGGTGACAATAATAATAAAAGTCAAAACACTACTAGTGATTTCTAGTGTAAAATTCCGGGCTATGAGGAACTTTCGTGACGTATTGCGTTAACTAATGGCGTTTGCGTGCAAACTGTCCCATATAACATGCTGACGGCCTCTGACAAAGGCATCGAGGTGGAAAATGTACCATTAGCGGTGTTCTGTCAGCGTGCAATACACGAGGTCTCATTTCCCTGTGTCATTTCAGAGCGGCAGCGGAAATGACTCCAATTCCTCTATGTCCAATGGTTCGTCGGCTACTTCACCAGCCTCTAGCACTCCACCCAGCATACAGAAGGTAAATATACATTTAATTGTTCTGTTGAATACAAGGATGAAACGAGTTTTTTAACATCCGCGTTTAGTGTCATTATTTACTGATGCGCTGTTTTCATAACTTGTTGTTACTTTAATACTGGTAAAATGTTATTCTACAGTTATAAAAAATAACATTTATTATCTAAATAGCTTGCAACTAATTATTTATAATAGCGTTTTAGAATAACGTTTTCTTATAAACTTTAGTAGTAGTTAAGAACTAGGTACTTAATTGCATATTCGTGTATATCTCGAAAGCTCTTGGCCTCTCGCGTAGTCGTTAAGTGTTAATTTATAAAGAAGCGTTATTTTTCATCCTTGCACTTTTATGATGTATCAAAAAACAAACAAAAACGGTTTCACGGTCATTATCTTTTTATTTTTAGTTCTCATTTTAACGTACACATGCCTTTTGCATTTTGGGCTGCTGTGGTACTTAAAAAGATTTGTGGGATTCTTGTGTACCATGTTCAAAATCATTTCGTCTTGCTCACACTATAGGGACGACATACAGACATGAAAAAGTTAGGACATTCTAAATAATATGCTGTACCCGTAGTAGGTTCTCATGTCTGCCCAAAACCGGCTCTGGAAGCCATTTGGCGGCTATATTTTTTTAGACTAATGTCTCTAGTTGCAAATGCAGTCCTAAATCTTTGTTTTTTGCATTTTTACACTAAAGCAGTACCCTGCTCACATAACCAAGCTCAGGATGCATAATTTGTAGATTTCCTTTGGCCTCGTATTCAAATTAACGTTATTAGTACCTACCTATTGAACGAATCGACCAGTTTTTTTCTGTGTAAATGTGGTATTTATGTAGGCACAATTCCAAAGGCTAGCTTAGACGGCTAGACAATGGGCGGACGTTGAAAATGTGAGAAAAACAAACCACCTTGATAATTAATAATTGTAATATCAATCGTGTGTTTATTTTTTCTCACAGTTCAATTGGAATTGCACAATTGTATTAAATGGTAATTGCACTTCAACATTCTCGTAATACTTGACTTACGTATTGAGAATACATCTTCAGTAATGACCTTGAGCTCGTAAGGAGTCATGAATCACAAACATGGGTAAACAGGTGAAGCTAACATGTATTCATTATTTGCATTATATGGGTACAATAACTTTAATCTTGTTAGAGAATCTCCGTCAAAGCTTAAATTGGAATCCTTAAAGTTGGTTAAGATGTTAAACCACAATGTCATTTTTGGCAAATTACATTGTAACTAGTTAGTCTCCCTCTGGTAAAGTTAGAAGATTAGAAATGTAAATAACGTAAGTCTCCATTTATGTAAACTTGTTAGAATCTTGACTAAGATAAACGAGGCATGTTACATTCTTTAATCCATGCTATAGTAAGACCGCTTACTCGCAAATCGCATTCCAGCTGAGCCATACAAGATTTAGTTTTTTAATAAGCGCTTACAACAATATCACTAAACTCAGATAATGGTGAAGGATAAACCTTACACTTATTATTTTTTATCACGACAGGAAACAACCGTTTCCTTTAAATAATAGAGTTTAGTTTAACTGCAGATATTAAAGTGAACCATTTCCCTGTCCTATAGGTAGAGGTTATAATAATATATGGTTCAGGATAATTATTCCATATTTTTGTCTGCTGTGCGGCCAGTGAAAGTGTAAATAATGGAGTTTCAATATTTGAGCCAAGTGTTACAAACAGTTTAAACAGGTCAACTGCTTAAACTGCTTACACTTTCAAATTTAGGTCTTTAACTGGCCTGTACACAATCAGTCTTTCAAACTTTTCCCCTCCACCATTTCCAATTATTCTAAACCCTCCAAAGATGACTGAGAGCTCCATTTTTCATTTTCCAGACGTGTTCGGAACTAATAAAGGCTGGTCTGAAGTTGTCGATAGAGTCAAAACGGAAGATGTCTGGCAGCGACACCGACGCCGGCATGAAGCGGATGAAGAAGGAGGAGAGCGATGATGACTACGACAGCAGTCACACGCTCACCAACAAATCTGATGGCGTGAGTACCTTAAGATATTATGCTTGCCAAAGCAAGGCCACACCTAAAAAAACTCTCTCTAGCAGGATTTTCTAGTTGTAACTGCTATCCTAAAGTGGAAGAGTTTAATTAATGTCTTTTTGCCCTTACTTAGTAGCACAAAAGTATTTAGTATACCAATCAATATCACAGACTGGTAAAAATTCATGCAAAATTGCTTTATGATAAAGGAAAACCTAGTTAGGAAACAGTGATAGAGCGATATTGCTAGAGCAGTGAACAAGCGTGGTTAAGACAAGACAGACAACTGCGCTCTGCAGCTTGAAAATATTACAAGCTGGAATAATATTGCAGTAAAAGTATCTCTTTGAGTATCCATCCAAATCTTTAACACTGTTTTCGAGATAAGTGACAATGTGAATCCCCCGACAATGAAAAGGTAAATGCTCGTTTATCGTAGATGAGAGGAAAGATAAAATGCACTTCCTAAAAGCGGAAAATGTAGTCCTTTTAGTAAGTCACGTTGCAGTAGTCGGGGTTTAAAATTTTCTAACCGTGTTATTGCATTAGTACTGACCGCAATGATACAGCGAAGTTAGATCCTAAGGAAACTGTATGTACCTATACCTACCATTCAGTCACGTAGCCGTTGGTAAGGAAAACGAGGAACACACGTGTTTCAGTACAATATTTAGATAAAAAACGTGCATTTTTTTGGTTCTGATTTAATATAAAAAGATCTGAAATAATTCGGATCCTCAAAGTGTTTTCTTAATTTTAAAGCAAAGTCGAATGTGGTATGCATATTTATTATTCGAATAATAAAATCATTAGTGCCACTCCCAGAATTGTTTCTATCGTTCAAGTGTCACGTTATTCATATGAATGTAAGTAAGCCGAGGTATTGGTAGATGCATATTTTTATGATCAAGTTTATGACTTGTGCTGCCCAACGGCCGAACGGTTGCACTTCCCATGAACTGGCAATAAATAAAGATGTGTGCGGAAGATTGCAAATCGTATCTAAACTAGCTTTTATTGCGGCTGCGCAGCATTGTAATTCAACGGCTTCATTGAAGTTTTATGAGCTTACGAAGAAGGCATCGCAAATGTGGCGGCGGTCGTGACTTCACTTCCTGATGTCGAAAGGTAGCGTTATGGCAATGAGAAATGATCGGCGTATCGAGTAGCCTTACTTAATGGATCGGGCTTTGCATTGATTATTCTTTTGTTTAGTCATTGTATTATGCAGATTTTTCGGGGACGTGGGCAGTTGTGATTATTAAGTATAAGTTATTACAACGAGCTGCGTGACTAAAAGGATTGGTAAAATACTTTTACCTTAGTTGATTTGACAGCGATTATATGTTTGATAAAAATTTCATGGCTCACGATGAATTATTACCCCCCTTTTAATGTTAGGTAATCCTAAGCCAAATCAGATTTCCCAACGAACTTAGGAACTTATGTCAGGATATTAGCTTACGGCGAGAGGAGACACAGATGTTCATTGCCAGTCGGGGTTACGGAATGTTTATAAAAGTTACCGTGACCCCGGAACATAAAGAGCAACCGAAGGAACATGAGTGGGTTTTAGTCAGTAAAAGTCTGACACGCCCTCACGTCGCACCCAGGACGGAAGCAGTCATTTGATGATTTCCTATACCCAAAATAAAAATGTTAATTGCCAAGTTCAGAAAAACTTAACCAGTGGCAGCTAGAAAACTCTATACAGATATTCCTGTCACAACTAAAATGTAATCTTTATCAAATATGTTTAATTTCCAGCTGACACCAGAGGATGAGGAGCGAAGGCGGCGCAGGCGAGAAAGGAATAAGATAGCAGCAACAAAATGCCGGATGAAGAAACGCGAGAGGACCGTCAACCTGGTCACCGAGAGCGAAGTGTTGGAGAACCAGAACATAGACCTTAAGGCGCAACTTAAGGTCAGTAGATCGATTTTGTAGTATAAGCAATCTTAATCACATACTTATAAGGCAGTCTTGGATTAAATGTTTAACTGGCAGATATAATGATTTCGTGGTAAGACTTCTTCAGGCAAAAGAAACATAGAGTTACTGAAACGGGACAAATATTTACTTTTAAATTTTAAAATAGCTAAGGCAATCAGTTCTTGGACAATTTCACCTATCATTATCGGTTTTGACGTTCCTTGGCGACGATAACAAATGGAACTAACCACTTAAATATTAGTGTTAATTGTACTTGTCATAGAAAGCATGATAAGCAGCCCACACCTCCATTCCAAATATAAACAAATAAGCTCATAAATTATTCTCTACTTCTTGCAGGACCTAGAAGTTCAAAAGCGTCGGTTGATGGATATGTTGACAATCCACGCAGCGTCGTGTGTGAAGTCTAACAATCCCAACACGAGGCAGTCTCCAACAACGCCGTACAACATGATCGGGCCGTACGACTCACCGACCACATTCCCAGTGTCGTTCGAGGCGCACTCGCCGTACATCCGACCAGAGTCGGCCAACATACTCACGTCCAGCTATACATGTGTCACCCCACTCAACGGGGACTCATCTATCGACACCATCTCGTCTCTAGACACCATCTACGTAGCACCTCAGCTCGCAGACCCTGAATACAACCGACCCGACAGTGTTCTCAGCCTGCCACCTACTTCGGATCGCAGTTACGTCACAACGGACGGCTACCTCCCCAAGTCCACGAATCTTCTCGTCCCAATCGACTCCGAACAGGACTACTACGATCCGGAGGCAAATTACACCCTTGGGACACAACAATGCCACACGTACCCTAACACCATGCCCGAATCGTCGAGCAAACTCAACAACGGCCTTAATGACGGATGCCTTGTGTAGTTAGGAACATCCACGTTATCAGTAACCATTTTTTGTCGGGTCCAAATTTATTTTCGACATGTATACGTATAATTTAAGCATTGGAGTTATTAAAATTCGAAATAGAGTGTCACCGTTTACAATACTTCCATACCATCTTTCAGACATAGCTTCACTTTGCATAAACGTATCCTCTTTGAATTTTGTTACATGAAAACTTATATTTTAATCGGTGGCAATTATTTTTGTGTTGACGAATTACGAAAATATAACATTTTTTAAACTTTATTCAACCATCTTCGTCTGTCAAATCACTTTTTATAATGTCATTACACATTTACAGTTGTGTTAAAACATTTAAAAACCTTTTTGTATCTCATATTAAAGCTTCTTTAAGAGCCAGAAAAACGACAAAGGGCGGGGAAATTTATTTCGAAACGAAATCATATGTCTACTGTGTAGAACAACAACGTAGAGATAGTTTGGTGCCTGTATAACGTAGCTAGTATGTATGTTTAAGAGATGGAGTGACATTTAGAGTCAGGAATGATCAGGTAAAACAATAAAAAAGAAACAAAAAAGATAATCCATTCTCGAACAAATCAAAAAGGCATATTTTCCAAATCACAAAGGTTACATTTTCCTTTCAAGTGTTGTGAACTCAGAGTCCCCTATTCGATTGTAATAATATGACTACGTTAACACGAAGCAGTAACTGTGAAACAGTTCTTTAGGTAGGTATTTCACATAATATTTTATTTTATCTAAGTGTCTAATTCTAACAATTACCATTCGTTTTAATTTTTTTTAAGTTCTATGATTTTGCTTTGATCTGTTTAAAATATTTATTTATTAAGATCTGATTTTAACGGTGCAGTGTTATGAAAGAAAGTTTTGGTAATACTGATGTCTAGTCCACATTGGTAGAATGCCTTTACTTACGAATGAAAGTCCCAAATACATCACATAGCCTTTAACTTCCAGTACAATGATAGATATAGTAATACAGTACCTCCTGTTGAAATTCCAAAAGTATATATTTTTTGTTACAGTATATTCACAGATTATAATGAGATATATTCCACATTATACATGTGTTACAATTCGTGTAAGGTAATATTAGTTGTAAGGTGCTTTAACTCAGAGTAAGTCGTGATATATCTAATATTATTGTTAAGTGCGACAAACGTTACTTGTTACGACGATAATCAATTAATTTTAAGAATTTGACATTTCTATAATTAAGTATGTACATGTAACGAATTGTATGCGCACACGAAGTAACATGACGAATTCTGCCATTTGTCAAGTTCACGTCACGCGACTAAAAACCTTATAGTATATTACACAGAGACAAAAACATTAAAATCTGTAAAGGCTTTGACAAATGAACAAAATATATTTTTTGTGTACGTTACGTCGCTTGAAGCGTTCACAAAACACCATTGTAAAGTGCCTCTGTATTTTAATTCCGGACTAAAGCAGTTTTGTTGTTCTGTTGATATTTTTATATGGAGTTAGTAAGTCTTAGTGACGATAGGAATAGACGTCGGGGCGAGATAATTAGGTGTAAATAAAGTTAAAATTGTAGGGGCCACGGGTGTGAGGCACGATTATTAACATTACGTAACAACCGGAGTTGTACTGTTGCGTAACAAAATAATAACGTGCAGAGGTTCCATGCAGTTACCTTGTGTCGCCTAGACAGATATGCAGACTTATTTAAAGACAGTGCCTTCTGCATACCAGTGATCCTAGTCTATGTGGCTGCCTTACTAGGCAGTCAGTCGCGCGAGCATTTATTTTTATATTGTTGATAATATTGCGATAGCAAAAAAAAAAAAACTATTTATTAACACAGAGCACAATTCGAACTTAATGTTCATTGTTATTTCTTGTTTAACAAGAATTTAAAGTCTCCACAAACGTAGTTTCTAGAAAGGCCATCATTGTGCGAAATGTAATGGACTACTCTTAGATTTGTAGTTTTCTATAATACTTCATTATCTTTGGTCAATGTTATATATGAATTTTGATTGTTTGAAAGTTTGTAGTAGGTAGGTATTTTGTATTTCGCTTTTGTAGTGTGATGGTACCGTCGTAGTGATCTTGCGTATAAGATTAACTTTAGAAGGTATAGTTTAGCGTTTCTGGAAGGTCAGTTCGTTGTCACCTTCAAATTGATCATCAATTTATTACATCACGAGAAGAGAACAGTTCCTGCCTTCATCAACTGTATAATGAACTAAACGAAAGTCGATTCAGATATTAAGTATCAACCAGTTCCCGCGATAATACCAGTTTTGATAATATCAAATATCGCCACTAAACACTGATTAATGATTGAATAATTAATATAATATCTACTGTCACTGGTTCTGTCCGTTTCGATGTGCATGTAATAACGTTGATTGATCATTGGGTGAAGTCATCTTCTACTTAATTTGTCAGGTATCTCTGCTGGCTACTCGCGTGGCCGGTTGTGATAGTACATTACTATTGCATAACGTTCGGTTGTAAGTTATTAAACGACTAGTATTACATTTGTTTAACGATTTATTGTTGTTACAAAATAAGATTTAACTTTATAATTTATATATGAGTATTCGAATCGACTTTTATAATCCGTTGTTATATCTCTTGCTATTTAAGTCTGCTATGTACTAATGCTTTGATATTCAATTTTTATTAAATTTTCTATAGATTTACAAATAATTTGAACACTCATATTCGTTGAAAACTAAAATTTTTAATTAAGTCACAAAGTGATTATAAATGTAATCATATTGTACCATATTCATCTAAGAACCGTTGTTTGTTATAATATCAGAAATAATAATTCGTATTAGGTTTTGTAGGTGTTGTAAACATCACTTGTACCTGCTTCATAAATATAAATATTTTGACAGTCAAAGCAAAATGATTGCGCTTATATATTGAAGAATAAATCATTATATCGCATAAAAATATGTTTATTTTTCTTTCCACACTACTACCCGATAATTAAACAGATTTAAAAGACAGTCGATGGTCACACAATCCCTATGAATTTAATTATTCTGAATACTATACTAGATTTTGAATTCTATGTCGAAAACACTATAATACTTATATAAATAATTATGACCAGAGAGTACCAAAAATCAATAACTTATATTGCATGGCAATAAAACAAAGCAATTTCGAAAACAATGATATTATTTAATATCACAATAAGGGCTTACATTTCGAAATGTATTGAATATCTTACTTGGCTATTGTAGCGAGCATTTTTGAACAAAATTTCAATCATACCACACAATCTCACATATTTTTTTTCATTGACATGAACCGGTCTAAACTGAGACTAGAAATTATTATCTATAATAACTGCAGTTCTCAAAAAGTGTTACGTGAAGGAATGAGAGAAATATTTCAAGCTAACATGGTAAACTTAGTGAAAATGAATGACATTGCAACTAAAATTAGCTATAATGAAAATTTTGCCGTCACATTAGAAGAGCTTAAAGAAAACGTCCAGTTCGTTGCATTATATTGTCGGTTTACCTATAAAACTGTCCGTACGTTATATCAGGTACAGACAACATAAGAGTTTGGAATGCAGACAAAAAATAAACAGCGTTGTAAGTGTTACTCTCGGTAACAGTCGGTTCGCCGAAATTGGCTTGAGGGAAATATGTACTCAAAGCCATATTTAGTTCCGAGCCAATTAAAAGCTTATCCATACTAATATTATAAATGGGAAAGTGTGTCTGTCTGTTTGTCTTTCTTTCACGGCAAAACGGAGCGATGAATTGACGTGAGATAGTTAAAGGGATGGAGAGTAACATAGGCTACTTTTTGTCTCTTTCTAACGCGAGCGAAGCCGCGGGCAAAAGCTAGTTGATTTATAAACACAATAAAAAAACTTTAACATATTGATGAGGAATTGGAACAGTTATCGTTTTCGATAACTGTTCCAACTGTTTCGGGATCCCCCAACAAGACGGGTGTTGTGTTCAGTGCACTAACAACCGACGGTTGTTGAATACATATAATAATGCTAGCTAATTGTCGCGTTAAACTTTGATTGTGCGATGTAGGCAGTCATCGCAATAGCTCACTAGGCGTAAAGACATTCCTCGTGAAATAATCAAGATTTGAACTAAATTATGCTAAGAATATAGAGGGATAATGATTTATCTAGTTAGCAAATGACAGAACGTAACACAATTTCTCAATAAGTGGCTACATTTGTTTGCATCAGCGAATATTGGTTTATGGCAATTACGAGCTATGATGTAGTTAAGTAACTATATACGAGTAACAGAAGCATGTAGCTTTAGTCTCATTACTTATAGGATCTCAGCTCATTTAAATGATCAGAGTGCCCAGACTGAGGGTTTGTTGCTTAGCAAAAACTTTTGACGGCATCAGAATTATGGCTTCAGGGAGCGGAATCTGCACAAGTAAGAGTATGAGATCGAGACTTTGCTAGATAAAAGGCGAAAGGCTTCTTCTCATACACATTGAGAAACAAGAACAGACACAAGAACCTCTAGAATTAAATCCTTGCAGTATCGTATCATAAAAAAATATGTACCTACAATTTGCTAAATGAAATAAGACCTACTATTTTACTATGTACGAGGTAGAATACACAATACTTCAATACGTTAGTTCTACTACACTAATCATACAATTCTAAATACATACTATACACTTTTTGAGAAATGCTAAATTATTACTATTTCTTAGATAACTACAGATCAAATACATCGTTGAACGAATCTTTACCATTGCACGTTGATCTTCAAAGGCTGCGAACGAGACTGGACGCTACCTAAAATTAGAGAAAAAATAGAATTAGGAACATACTTAAAATCAGCAAACAGAGTGGAAAGTTCTTATAGGGCCTGGAAGAACACTATTTATTATTGTGACAAGCTAATTTTCACAAATCCTTAAATGTAGCTATGCTTGTTATCCATACTAATATTATAAATGCGAAAGTAACTCTTGTCTGCCTGTCTCTTCTTCACGCCTTAACCACTGAACCGATTTGAATGAAATTTGGTACAGATATAGTCTGGGGCCCGAGAAAGGACATACGAGTAGGATAGTTCTCATCCCGGAAATCCCCTGGGAACGGGAACTATTATTTTACGCGGACGAAGTCGCGAGCAAAAGCTGGTAAAAAATAAAGGAATGTATCATTCAAGTAAAATAACGATTTATGTTAAATTCTTCCAGGGCCCATTGAAACTTTCCACCCTATATATTAGAGGAGCGGGTAAGGCAGGCTTTATTTATAATTTTAATATTGTGCTGTAATATATTAAAAGGCATTGAAACAGTAAATAGTAAAAAAATAAAGAAAAGAACAAATATGTTATGGCTAGAAAGAAACCACCTTAACCGATGATATGGTAAAGCTGTTTTAAGGCTAATGACCGCCCTGTCATTGTACACAAAACTTTGTCAAAGTTCAACAGAGAGGACCAAATTAGTAATAAGACAAGCATAATAATATGTCCAGCAAAATAATTATGTTGTGAGAATTATTGTTCGTGCAAAGCCCTTGCGTGCCCAATGACTGATTGTCATATCATGTAAAGGCAATTCGATAGCTAGTACTTAATTCTCAACTCTCGGCGTTAAGCAGAATGTTGAAAATCCAGCAGTAACAAAACTGTACATTAAAAAATAGACGCATCGGAAAGCACTGAGTATATAGCACAAGCGACGTGGTTAGTATAATAATAAAATAATAATGGTGCCGATTCTCATATTCACAAACTAACGTAAATTTAATTTAAGTCCATCTTTCTCTTTCCATTTCATTTAGAAAAGGACAGAAGATAAAATATTATTAAGTCCTGTCAAATTTAAACAATCCATAGATAATTTAGACGCGATTTAAAAACATGGCGTCTAAATATAAGTAAATTTTCTTTAGGCGCTGTCTAAATTGACAGGATTAAACTAAAATGTATCTTCTGTCCTGTTCTTTAAGAAATGGAAAGAGAAAGATGCATTTAACTTAAATTTAGTTAAGTTTGTGAACAAGAGAATCAGCACCAATACCATCCTTATTGTCCCACTACAGTGAAATGGCCCAGAATGACTCATTTGGAGAAGGCGCGAGAATGATTATAATGGTTGCTTAAAAGATTAGGTCCCCTTACAAAGTTTTCCTTCACCCATGTCAGTGATGATCAAAGTATACTTAGAACCTATCGTGGTTACTAAACTCAAAAATAAACTTTACGGAATCTTATAACTTGCTACATTCAATAAAAAATTTGAACAAAAAAAAAATATATAAGGTAAATGGTCATTATTACTAGTTCTCTTTTCCGTGAAGGTTATTTATTCGATACATTGTCAAAATCATGAAGGTATAGGTAAAGGTGGAGACCTAACTTAGAACATCAGCTGAGTCAAATACCTACGTACATATGTCTATCACGCTCTCGGTGGCCCTACCTCTCTTTTTAAGTGTAGAGTAGCTGAGTAACAATCATTTAAGGATGCCCTTGGATGATGAAAACGATATTTTGGTATGTCACTACTTTCAAAGTCGTCGAAGATGATTTTATTGGACGCTTCGCATCCGTATATGGAAAAAAACTTCTAACTGTATGAACGTTTGTAGTGGTAAGAGTGATAACTTTTTCAGGTAAATTGTAAAATGAGTTAAATACAAACAGTTTTTAAGGACTGTGTCTGTAGTTCTTAGTATATTTATAAATCTTCCGCTTCTTCTTGAAGGCATCTACTTAAAGCAATATCAGGCGTCCGTCACTCGCTCAAGGCCACGCGTTTTATGCCTACCGCTTCGCGTACCGCCGGCGGTGCAACGGACAGCGGGCTGTCGCGCGCCTGCCTGAGTGCTCGCACGTCACGGTTACTTCGCTGACTATCAAAATGCCGAAACCACGTAATTATTGCGTGATTACAAATACAAATACATTGTGCAATTCCCCTCTTTCCTAAGTTTCCCTTTTGATTATTTATTAAAATTATTTACGCGGTTTCGGATATTATCGACACTAAAATTTAATAATCGGGAATTCAGGGAACGAAAAAAATTGTTTTTCTAAAACATTCGTTTTATTACCATTATCATCATACGTATAACCCTAGCACATTCGCTCGATGACGCGCTCGCACGTTGGTCGCGCGGCGGGCAAAAGAATCTCAACTCTCTTTGTGCGTACTTATGGTACATTTCTCCTCGCTGCAAACAGCTGGTATGATTATTATGATTTTGTAGGCTATTATAGCGTAGGTATTTTCGTTTTTGTATTGGAGTGATGTATCTGTTACGTAGTAACTATTAAGTAATCTGTGGCAATATCCAGGGGAAAATATAATAATGGTTACCCTGCTTAGAAAGAGAGGGATTGGCCACAAAGAGCTAGATAAAAATATATAGGTAAGTTTCAAATAGGTTATTCGAAGTTTGGACTCCATCCTTATCCATACCTTCATGGTCTAAATCCACCTATATAGATTAAATATCGTACAATCATAACATGCAAAGTTATGTTTAACATTACATAATTATTATTTAAAGTTTATGTGTCATATGAACTAACTTCAAGCTTAGTGTTGATGAATGGCTACAGTGAATGAATGATTAAATGACCGAATGAATGAATGAATGCGATTATCATAATGTTAATGTTAGATACAAAATTAACAAACTGCGTACGTTTTGGAAGCCAGAGTTAGATAGCTCGCGTCTCCGTTACTCTATGCCTTCAAACACTGGAGACAAAAGAAAATATATTTACTTCACAGTTACTTCACATCGAAATGGATGGAAGTTTCTTCTTTAAAACTTGAAGGTTATTTTTTAATGATGACATGATAAGATGATGTCACAACGTAACTTTTTGACTTCATACAGTTGGACAAGAGTAGGACTTTCTCTTAAGTTGCCCTATTGTCGCTCGAGGGGACAGCTCTATGTGACTAACCTTTTGATAGTGGATTCAAGAGCACACATATCCTCCCAAAAAGCATTGTATTTGCAATTGCTTTATAATTATGTTACTATTACAATTTATTGCAAAATATCGTCAGTTCATTTTAAAGGACCCTTTAATTTAAAACGAATGTTTATGGATTACCAATGTTTGTCGTTAACCCCTTGACCCACTGTTTGAAGTATTTAGTTACACTGTGGTGTGTTATTGTTAAGTTATGTAACAACATTGTCTTACCATTTTGCTCGTTTCGACCAATCTTTCGGTGTCCAATGCAAACATTTTGGATCGATACGAAGGTTTCTCTTTTCCATTGCTTTTTCGTGTTGCTGTAAAATTAAATGATTAGAGAATAATTAAATTGGCGGAAAAAACATTTTGATCCTTATTACTAGGAGAATTAAGTATATTTTACCTCGTTCACCGATATGATGTATTGACCTTTGTAGTAGTTTATCAGATTCAGGTTCTGTAATGTGCTGATAACGTCTTCTTTCTTTATACTGGTCAACTCGCAGATTTCACTGAATAATGAAAATTGATTAAATAGGATTAGTCACTTTTATCAAATAATCTGTTAGACGATGATATTACATATTGACGTTCGATTTAATCGTCTAATTTGTGTTAGGTAATATAAAATACTAGCTTCTGCCCGCGGCTTCGCTCGCGTTAGAAAGAGACAAAAAGTAGCCTATGTTACTCTCCATCCTTTCAACTATCTCCACTTAAAAAATCACGTCAATCCGTCGCTCCGTTTTGCCGTGAAAGAAAGACAAACAGACAGACAGACAGACAGACAGACACACTTTCCCATTTATAATATTAGTATGGATTGATAAAAGGTGTGAAAGTATCGTAAGGTTACATCGGTATAGTATTACTGCTTGCTAATTCTGGGCGATAAAGAAACTATTTACACACGGGAGATTTTGGAAGGGGCAAGAGTATGTACAAATTAAATTTGTCAGAAAAAAGCTCAATCAGTATGTCAGTTAAACATAATTTGTTATCACAGCCCTGACAAAATCCATAGGTACTAAAATAATTAAAGACACTTATGATAGTTCTTATGCTTACTTGATGGTAATAATAGGTTTCTCATTATCACCAACTGGCTTGATGTGCGTCAGTATATCCAATATAGTCTGCGCCCAATAACTCCTATAAGACAGCAGACCAAGATCTGATAGAGGCTTCTCAGGTGACCCAGTCTTACCTTCGAACTTTGATAATTCGTAACCTGAAACAAAAAAATATTAATACCAGCCTATTAATGTTTCACTTCTGGTCTAAGGCATCATTGTATGCAGGAAAGGCATGAGATATTCGTCCACGAATCCGGAGAATTTAGGCTTTATTTCAAAGATTGTATGTACTCATTACCTTCCCAGTTTTGACAACACAAATAATACATTCGCTGCGTTAGGAATTAGGACATTGAAATATATTTTTTAAAAGGCCCGGATTAATAGGAATTTCTTTGTGTGTGTGTTTTAACGAATTAGCAATTCCTATTCCTGTCGCACTATCTAAAATTGCTCCATTGTGAAATTCGATATTGATATAGAGAGTGGCTCAAGATAGCAACAAGTTTAAACCGTTGTGGATTATGGTTGCTAGTTGATATTATTAAATCTGTATATTTATTTGTAAAATATTGAATAAAAAAAAGTAAGATCGTACAGTACTTACTAAATTCTATTAGAAGTTTTCCATATCCCTTTCTTTGGTATGGAGGTAGTGTCAGTATACATGCTACGTTGTAGTCTTCTGTACTCTCCTTCTCTTTTGAAAAATATCCCACTATGTGAAACCCTGGAATAAAAAAAATAACAAAATTTTATTACAAGCTTACTTTTTAGTGGTACATTGTAATTGAACCAAGATTTTCAGGTATTGCCACAACCAACAACAAATAACAATCAAAAAGTCTTCTTATAATAAGTGTAGTTTTACAAACCTCTGGCATCAAATTCGGTCATAACATAAAACAGAAACGGGTCGGTATCGTAGTACAACGTCTTGT
Source organism: Athetis lepigone (assembly GCA_033675125.1). Taxonomy (NCBI): domain Eukaryota; kingdom Metazoa; phylum Arthropoda; class Insecta; order Lepidoptera; family Noctuidae; genus Athetis; species Athetis lepigone. Next base: position 9,428,251 of record CM066240.1, read on the forward strand.
GGTCTAAGAACAGTTTGGCTAGTAAGCAGAGATTCTGTGCATAACATTTGTTTTTCCGGCCATCTATCTCGAAGAACGATATACTGCCTTTCCGATATATCTCGTTGCCAGGCGGGTGTTTTAGCTTACATTTGATCTAAAATTTAAGAACAAATAATAATTATTTGTAATTTGTTTGCAGTGCACTTTTCTTTAAAGAGACTGGGAAATGAGTACATAATACTTACTAAATGTCTTTCTAGGCACTTTTTACTTTTTCTGTACTTCAAACAGAATTCACAAATGTAAATACAGGGTAAGTTAACCATTTCCTGGAATCCAAAAAAATAATAAAATTGACAAGTTGTTTAATTTATATTTGTGGATCATTCAGTCATTCATGTCAAGTAAAGCTTTTCATCGTAGTAGAGTTTTATAGAGCAGAAACAAAAAGCTTATAAAAGAGAAACCAAAGTCAATTCAAAATATACATTCAAAGATAAATCTACAACATAGTGCACAGTGAAGTGAAATGCATGCAGTGTGGCTATTTTAATTGGCAAAAAAGTTTTAGTTGGTGTTTCAATTTTCAGAAGGAAACCTCCAACAAATTATATAAAATTCTCTCCAACCGTAATGAGATACAAACCTGTGGATAAGGCGCGAAGTACCAAGGTCGTATCCTATTCCTCCCCAGCTCAATCATTTCTATGTTCTTCATGCGGGTGACAAGGTCGTCATGGCCATGGGCCACCATACTGCCCGACTGTCGCGGCCGCGTGGTGGGCGTGGCAGTACCACTAGGAGTCTCACTCCCTTCAGTTTCTAGAGACGGAACAGGTTCCGCCTGAAACGTTTTAGAACTATGCTTGGGTTCCTGCAAGAAATTATTCTTAAACATGACTACGATGTGTTTTCTTCTGCTAATGAGACTAAGGCCCGTATTAATAGACGTCACTCAATTCTGAGACGCTCTCAAGTTTATAGCTGTCCTTGTCATTCTAAAAGGAAAAAATAAGGACAGCAATAAACTTGAAAGCGTCTCAGAATTGAGTGACGTCTATTAATACGGGTCTAAGTGAACAATGACATAAGTAAAATGGTGTAGAAAGGTTACTTACGCGACATTCTATGTTCAAAAACGGCATACTAACGCACACATACAATTAGATGTCAAATTAGGATGACAAGTTTCAAGTATTGCGAGGGAAAAAGAGACGAATATAATTTGTTACAATTGTGATTGGGTCAAATAGCTACATTTTAAAGTGTCACATTCTAACCTATCTACACCTATTTACTTACAATATCATTGATAGTGACAATGAAAATGTTTGTGAAGTAAGTTCTGTGTTCGTACCAATTAAATATTCTTTCTTTTTGTGAAGAAAAATCATCGCATTATGCTGTATTAGTATGGAAATTCCGCTCTAGGCATCTGTTTTAAACGCCCATCTAACAAGCAACTAAAAACAATTCATACTTCATTATCTATAGACGGTGCTTTCCGTTTCCTGTTCATTTTCTTCTGCAAGGCAGCGGCGAGGACGGCGCCACCGTTGACGAGAGATGACGAATCATTGACAAGCGTTGGGCTGGCGGGCCGGGATACGAGCTGACGCGGCTCGCCGGCGATAACACCTTGTACCAGGGTTACATAGAATATGAGAGGTTAACATAACGCATGTATGTGCGCTTACAATGTTCTTGATAAATGCAATAAATTGTATTTTTTTTGGATTGTGTTATAAATATCGATCTAAATCTTAGGTAACAAAGATTATATTATACTGACATTATTTTTAAAAGCATAGTGAAAATATACTGTGATTACAGTCGCTTTTACGTTATTTTAGTACGTCTGGCTTTAATTTTAAATGCATGAATTTAGTCAAGCATAAGATAAGCTTTAACTAGGCAAGCATGCTTGACAATATCGGATGGTGGTGTGATTTTAGAGGTGTTGTTAGCGTTACAATACCTAATACGGTAGTTTCCACCATTATCAATTGACGTACTTTTTATGAGCTGTCAAAACGCCATTCTCCAATAGATTTTGTATGGCAAAGGCGACTTATGACGTCACTAAAATAACAACTCAGTTGACTATCTATTTATTGATTTCAAAACAACTAAAAATCAAATTTTATAGCAAATTGAAAATGAACCGAATTTATTAGGCTGAAATTAATAGAGGTTTTATAGGAATTGTGTCCAACATTTATTGGTTAATGGTGGAAACTACCCAATTATACTTGATTATGATTAACACAGTTGGTTTTTATATAATATTTTGCAAGATATTATTCAAAACCATTAGTTTAATAAGATTGATATCGAAACTTACTGCATTTATCAAAATTTTTAGATGCATTTTATAGTTTTAATTTTCTTATTCATTTTGAGCTTATCTAAACATTAACTAAATAAAATCAAACAGACAAATTATTTTCATTGCATTCACATTAAGGGTCTTGGCCATGGTACAGCATAAAAGTTAAAGATATGCGCAATATCACATTTAGTTGTGCAAGTTCATGTGTCATTGATTTGAATATTGTTAGTTAAATCGTAAACGTTGATTACAAGCTTATAATATGCTGGACCACCACCAGCCACTACTTCTAAAAGAAAAATAAATTATTACTTAATATTAAAAAAAAACACAAAAGAAATAAAAATGGTAGAAAGTAAACCACCATCATTTGCTCTACCAATCAGGATTGTATTGAGTACAAACCTTACTGGTAGACAGTATAACATAGTTTGGGGTACAAGGTAGACTAAAAGCTTGAATTTGTTATCAATATCCATTGGAGTATGGATGTCCATTGGAATTTGTTCCAACTCTTTTACCTGTCATTGTAATATCTGATTTTGAACCCGATAGGCAGTCAGACAATCATGTAAGAGATAGTCAAGAAGCCTTTCTGAAGTTGCGCTCAGGTTATTTAATCAATGAACATACCTGTAGCCACGCCACGCCCCTTATCCACACCACCCTTGCCTGAGCGCAAGTCCTGAACGTTCACGTTAAGAGGTTTGAGGTATCCTGTTTAAATTGTATTGGGTACATAATCAGATACACAATCACTGTTCCAGCATGCTTGGGTACTATAAACTTTTAACTACTAATGAACACAATTACTTTGTGGTAGTAGAGCACTAATCTATTAACTCAATAAAGCTCTTACAGGCACATTTCTGTTGCAAAATGTACAAACTCTCTGAATTAATGATGCAAAATCATTATCTGCTAAAAGACGTTTTGCTACTGGAAATGCCATAATAATAAAATTAAGTGAATAAATTTAGTAATGTACATTGTACAGTAAGAAATGGCAGATAAATATCTTTATTTTTCAATCTATAAGAAACTCAGACACTATTTTAACGCAAAATGCATTAAAACTTCTATAATTATGATAAAAATAAAAAAGATGCTGTAACACAAAGCACACAAACATTTATTGAATAAGTTTCAACGTACCAAGTGCATTTTTTGGTGTGGAACCATTTAGTGAATTAAAATGGGTTTTTTCATGAACTTTAGGTTGGGGTGGCTGACTTGGCTGAACAGGTTGGTTCACAATAGTGGGTCTACTCGGTACGGTACTAGACTTCTGACTTTCGTTGCAGACAGTGTCATCTGCAGACAAAACGTCACAAATTTAATGGCCAATTGTCACGATGATGAGTTTTTAGTGATGTTATATACGATGGTAAATTGTGTTTATGGAATTAGATTAGTTAGCAAACACAGTTTATAATGAAACACAACATTAATAGTAATAAGATAGTAAAACATCGAACATATGTCCATACACATAAAATACTAAAAAATAAAATAAGCTATTTTAGCAATCAATACATTAACACATGCATACTATGAAAAGAAATAAAGAGAAATAGAACAATATACCATCATTTAAACAAAATAATTTTGAAAGTTTGTAAGCCAATTGTAGTCAAAAGGCTAGTAAATACTTTTCTAAATACAACTTAATTGTTTTGTTTTATTCAATATATTTAGTAGTTTGATCCCAAAAATATTGTCTGAAAAGAACATTCCGTCAAGTGATTAAAATAAACTAGCCACATTAAATCTGTTAAACGATTTCTTAATTAATAGGTTAAAAACCCCTTAACTGATTACTGTGTAATATCTTGATTTAATAAGAGAAGTGCAGAAAGTACTAGATATATACAAAACTGCATTCAAAATGATTTGTCCTATCAACATTTCAATGTAAAAAGTGTTGAAAGAGTGAATGAAGTAATGAACAACCAATTTCTAATAGCAAAAACACATACTAATAAAATTAGGCATGACGCCACCTCCTGATCCAATGTGTGTTTTCTTCGGTGTAGTTGTTCCACCTGTTGAAACTCCATCTCTTCTCGGAAACTGTACCTTTCTCGTGTCCAGCCATGACTCACCCACCCATTCGTCCAGGCGTTTATTGACTGTAACATAGAGTTAAAAAATAATGAAGGTTTTTACTTTCGCATTTATAATATTAGTAAGTAAGTATTAGTAAGTATGTATAGTAAGTATATTAGTAAGTAAGTAGGTATATTAGTAAGCGTTTGCCCGCGCCTTTGTCCGCGTCAATTAATAGCTCCCGTTCCTGGGGGATTTCCGGGATGAAAACTATCCTATGTTTTCTCAGGTCCAAGACTATATCTGTACCAAATGTTATTTAAATTGGTTCAGTGGTTTAGGTATTATTTATTTGTTTATACAAGCTATGCTTAACTTGGGATCAGATAGCCGTGTGAGAGTTGCACAAGATATTTATTTATTTATTCCTTTCTAGGGACATATTTAATTGTACGATTTAGGTTTCTATTTATTATTTTTCAAAAGTAAAACATATTAATGGGTTTAGCAATTGGGGATTCAGGATTAATGATGGCTATGGAGAATGAATACACTATTATTATAGAAATTTCGGGCACCCAACATGGGGAGTTACAGCTGAAAAAGAATCACTATTACTAGTGTAAGCAAGCAGAGCGAGCAGTATCTAGTTTCAATAGTCAAATCGTTTATTTTCATTAGACCAAAAAAGGCACTTTGAAACGTCATATTTTTTTTGATTATTTTAATAACCAAAGTTGGTCTATTACCAACTCTCCATGCCTCTGAGCCTCCATAAGGCATTCAGTGGCCGTACCTGCTGACAGTATTTCTCATATTCTCATATTCTTTATTGCACATAAAAAAAATAAAGTACAAACATCAGCAAAACTAAAAAAAAACTTATGTACAATGGCGAGCTTAACCCAGAAATGAGTTTTCTACCAGCAAACCAAAATGCTTTAGAGGGATTTGCAACGTGTATTTCTTTAAAAAAATTGAAATAAAAAAACGGTGAAAGAAAACTTTATATAGTACCTTTTATCATTAACATGGTTTTGACTGGAAATTGACCCATCACAATTACCTATTAAAAAAACCGTTTATGTTATTCTGCATGTCGAGGTTCAAAACAAATAGAGCTGTTTTACTTTACAGCTAGTGCTTATATAAAAAACCCAATTTTAAGATCCATCTGACACTTCTAAGCAGAATTTTTTCTATGGCATTCAGATATACTCATCATCATCTCCCTAGCCTTTTCCCAACTGTGTTGGGGTCGGCTGCCAGCCTAACCGGATTCAGCTAGATACCGGTGTTTTACGTGGAGCGACTGCCTATGTGACCTCCACAACCCAGTAACTGGGCGACACGATACCCTGTGGTTAGACTGGTCAGAGTTTCTAACTAACCAGTAACAACTGCATTCAGACATACTCATAAAATTTATAAATACATACATACGTAATTATAGATAAATTATACCCAGACACAACAAAACAATCTTGCTAAACATACAAAGTCTATCATATGTGGGAATCGAACCCAAGACTCTGGCGTCACTAACTACTAGACCAACCGGTCCGTCCAGATAATTAAACATATTATTTCAAACATACACAAAGTTAAACAAAACACTAAGTGTTTTCAATGTTTCGGTACAACTAAACGAAAGGAATAACTAAATGTCAGAAAGAATATAGTTTTTTCACACAGTAACAACATTCAGTTCTGTCAATATTGCTAAGTATTTAAAATAACTGTATACAAAGTAATGTTTTCATTTATTGTCCTTGTACCTATCTGGTTTTCTGATGGTTTGTTTTCTATGATGGTTCACAGTCAATTTACAATAAAATTTTCAAGCTTGAGTCGGCCAGCAATTTGATAGTTCAATGTTTTTATCATGTTTACACTCAAATGTTAAAAAAAGACTCAAATGTTATTGTTGCTGAAATTATCTCACATCACTAATGTGTTAAAGAACAATTGTCTAGAACTTTTGACCATAAAAACAATCAAATTACATGTTTGGAAACTTATTGTTTTAAACTAACAAGGTCTTAGAACTTCATTGTGACTGTATGCATTATACTTACAGTCCACATAGTGCACATAATAGCCCCGTTTTCCACGTATTTCTTTAATACTGATAATTTCAGCTAGGGGCCAGTCATCTCCTCCTTGCATTCGTACTGGAAGGCGACATCCTTCGACAAGAGATGCCTAAAAAATACCACAATCTATAATATAAGAATTGTCACTTTTTATGAGTTTTATACTTTCTATGCATAGAAAAATTACCGCTGAATCACAAAATGTAGTCAGCTCATCCTCGTTATCGTTCATTTTCTAGAAAAACGTAAATAAGTTTACAGAAAATAAGAGCTTGTTTCTGAACTGTCAATGTCAAAATGACTGTTGGCAGAAAACGAAAGACGCCATTTTGTAAACGGTCCATAGAGGTAAATGTGATATATGAAGCATACCTACTAGTTCATTATTATTGTTCGACATCTCTTTCTTTCTGAATAAATAAAAAGAGATAGACGATACTTAATAACCACGATTAAAGATGGGCAACAATTTTTTTTAAGTAGTAATGAATTATTAGGCACGAACGAAGGTATATTTTTTTTTGAGGATTTATGGCCTGGTATCAAAGACCTTTATTAAGCCACACGAAGGTATATATAAAGAATATATATAGAATATACATAGGTAAAGATAAAACCCAAGAAAATAAAAATGTGGCCGTTTTTATTGTTTTTTTTATAATGCACAGAATTTAAAATTTATTTATTTATTGCACACATGTTAAAAACGCCCCGTACTCATTATAAACATTTGTTTAGCAACTGTTGATCAATTACTGATGTTGTCGCTCGCCGGGCGTCAACTCTGCAGTATGGCGTGATCAACACCGCAACACAAGTGTTGCCCGTAATATGATGACAGCAACTCGTCAACATGTTTATGCAACCATGTTGCTAAACAAAATGTTTACAATGTGTCGTAATATTTATAAACTCCTTGGTTCAGTATTTAATGCCTTTAAGTAAAGGAAAAACTAAGACGGATTCATTCTGTCAACGTACCAATATGTTGAATTAATTTTGTTAAATAAAGCCTAAGTATTACAATTTCGGGTATATTCTTTACTTCAATTTATTTAACAAAATGGAAAGATATCTTCGACCAGAACGTTTCGATGGAGACCCGTCCTCAAGCCAAGATCTGTCCCCTCAGTGGACACACTGGAAGAGCACTTTTGAAAATTTTCTGACAGCTATAGCTACGAACGAGAAAACTATTGCAAAAGAAGCTAAACTACAAATACTAACTAATCATCTGTCCTCTACAACTTTTTTGCATATACAGGATTGCACTGACTACGATATTGCTATAAAAAGACTTGATGCATTATTTCTAAAGCCGCCTAACGAAATATATTCCAGGCACAGATTAGCAAAACGAGCCCAACAACCAGGTGAGTCCATCGACCAGTATCTTCAAGCCTTGAAACTGCTCTCAAAAGAATGCAATTTTAAACAAGTGACAGCTGAGCAAAACGAAAGTGATTTTATTAGAGACGCTTTCATATCTGGACTTTCATCGTCCATTATACGTCAAAGACTGTTGGAAAATACTACTCTCACGTTAGACCACGCATTCAAGCAGGCCCGTGCTCTAGAGATAGCGCGAATACATAGTGATAATTACCACCAAAATTCATCCGGTGCTAGTACCTTTGTCAATGCAGTCCCCATTAACAATCAAAGAACACACATCCAAGAATTATGCTATTTCTGTGGAAACAAGAGACACGCCCGGCAAAACTGTCCGGCTGCTGGTACAACCTGCCTCAAATGTGGGAAAAAGGGGCATTTCGCAAAAGTGTGCAAAAGTGCAGTGACTGCGCCACCACAACGGAATGCTTCTACTAGCGCTATAGATGAACCAAACAAACATATAGAAAATGGAGAGTTGCAGAAATTTTTATCATGTATCGTGGCTGCTACAACTGGTCTCGATAAAGCTTTAATACCGATTAAAATAAACGGATTATTTGAAGCCAGAGCATTGATTGATACAGGAAGTACTGCTAGTTTTATTGACAGTCGGCTAGTTTGTCAATATAATATACAAAAGAGCCCATGTTACCAACATGTCAGCATGGCAACTTCAAATCTAAAAACAAAGGTAGATGAAATGTGCTCCGTCAATATCGATCTGCAAGGTCATATTTTTCAAGTGAACTTATTGATAATGGAGAAGTTATGTATGGATGTCATTATTGGCCATGATATTCTTAAGAGACATAATAAATTAGAAATGCATTTCGGCGGATCTGGAGCTCCATTAAAATTATGTGCATTATCTCAAGCTAATGTCGATCCAATCTGTTTGTTCCCGAATCTCACACCAGGCTGCAAGCCAATAGCTGTTAAGTCACGAAGATACTCAGATAGTGACATGCAGTTTATTAGTACTGAAATAAGGAAATTACTGGCTGAAGGGATTATAGAACCTAGCTCGTCACCATGGAGAGCACAAGTACTTGTAACTACAAATGAAAATCATAAAAAAAGGATGTGTATAGACTACTCTCAGACAGTAAACAGATACACGCAACTGGACGCATACCCTTTACCAAGTATTGAACAAATGGTCTATAAGATAGCCAAACATAGTGTCTACAGCAAAATTGACTTAAAAAGTGCGTATCATCAGATTCCAATTCTTGAAACAGAAAAACCCTATACAGCATTCGAAGCAGATGGTAATTTATACCAATTTCGAAGAATACCTTTCGGTGTAACCAACGGAGTAGCGGCTTTTCAAAGAACTGTCAACAACATAATTACAAAAGAGGAACTTAAAGGAGTATACGCATATTTGGATGACATAACAATCTGCGGAACAAGCCAAGCAGACCATGATCAAAAACTGCAGCGATTTCTTGATATTGCCAAACGGTATAACCTTACACTAAATCTTGAAAAGAGTAAATTTTCATTGAAAGAGATAAGTATTCTAGGATATACTATAAACAATGGAGTAATAAAACCCGACCAGGATCGTCTACGTCCACTATTAGAGCTGCCTCTGCCTTCAGATTCGGCATCGCTACGGCGAGCGTTGGGATTATTTGCTCACTATTCTAAATATGTGCCAAGATTCTCTAATAAAATTCAGTCCCTCGTTTCTCAAGGCACTTTCCCTCTCAATTCTGAGGCAGTAAACGCTTTTAACGCTCTAAAGCAAGAGATAGCCAGATCAGCAGTTAACGCGATTGATGACAACATACAATTTGTTGTTGAAACAGATGCTTCAGACTTTGCTATCGCAGGAACCCTCTCACAAGAAGGTAGACCTGTTGCTTTTTTTCTCGAGAAGCCTTCACAGTAGCGAGCGGAATCATCCTGCTATAGAGAAGGAGGCCGCGGCTATAGTCGAATGTCTTCGGAAATGGAGACGATTCCTCATCGGACGAGAGTTTAAATTGATTACTGACCAAAAATCGGTCGCATTTATGTTCAATCAGCAGCATTCATCAAGAATTAAAAATGACAAAATACAACGTTGGCGATTAGAACTTTCCGAATACAATTTTGATATCGTTTATCGTCCTGGAAAGGAAAATATAGCAGCTGATGCTTTATCAAGAGCGAATGTGCCAACAGTAGCCTCTGTACAAAATTCAGAAAATTCACTCAAAGAACTCCATAAAACTTTGTGTCATCCTGGAGTAACAAGAATGCTTCATTGGGTTCGAAGCAAAAATTTAGCCTACTCCACCGAAGAGATAAAACGTATTATTGGAAATTGTTCAATATGTGCAGAAGTAAAGCCTCGTTTTCAACAAAACATGGGAAAATTAATAAAAGCGATGGCCCCATTCGAAAGAATATCGATAGATTTTAAAGGTCCACTTCCCACAGATGGCAGTAGAAACAACCGATATATCCTTACGATTGTGGACGAATATTCTCGATTCCCATTTGCATATCCCTGCCCAGACCTGACTACAACCACGGTAATTGCTAAGCTGACCGACTTATTTTCAATTTTTGGAATGCCAACTTACGTACACTCTGATCGTGGTACTACTTTTCTTTCAAAAGAGATGAAAGACTTTCTTCACGAGAAGGGCATTGCTACGAGCTACACTACACCATACAACCCTCAGGGTAATGGACAAACGGAGAGATACAACGGAATTATTTGGCGAACAGTACAATTGGCTCTGAAAAACCATGATCTGCCTATAACTAAATGGGAGTCAGTTTTAACTCAGGCTCTACATTCTATAAGATCTCTTCTTTGCACGGCTACAAATAGTACGCCCCATGAGCGGATGTTCTCTCACGCCAGGAGATCCTCCACCGGTCAGTCGATGCCTACATGGCTAAATGCTCCAGGAAAAGCGTTAATGCGAAATCATAATCGAACCAGCAAATATGATCCTCTAGTTGAAGAAGTAGAGACTCTAGAATGTAATCCTCAACATTCTCGCGTACGTTTGAACAGTGGAAGAGAAGTTGTCGTATCCAATCGACACCTAGCTCCTGCTGGGAATTCTTCGAGTGATGAAGCTGATGACGACGTGTTCAGCGACGCAGTCGATAACGAAGACGGTTTAGCAGATGACCAGCGAGATTCCCAAAATGAGACTCTGCGTCGTTCACAAAGATTACGACGTCCGCCTGCTCATCTAACTGACTATGTGACACAATAAATAGGCCCAGGAGAATGTCGTAATATTTATAAACTCCTTGGTTCAGTATTTAATGCCTTTAAGTAAAGGAAAAACTAAGACGGATTCATTCTGTCAACGTACCAATATGTTGAATTAATTTTGTTAAATAAAGCCTAAGTATTACAATTTCGGGTATATTCTTTACTTCACAATGAATACGGGGCTTTACATAAAAATGTTTTAACAAACACAAGTTTTATTAAGGAAGCAACTCTGAAATCGCGAAAAAAATATCTGCTGTTAGGTACTAACAAAAGTTCAATGCCCTCCGACCATAATGCATGAAACAGCTGATATTTTTTTCGCGATTTCAGAGCTGGTTCCATAATAAAAGTTGTTTGTTTTCATGGGTAGAATCATCTCCTAGCGGGTTGAGCAATACCAAAAAACACCTAGTATACAGGGTGGAAAGTTTTAATGGGCCCTGGAAGAAAACTACCTAATCGTTGAGATAGATTTGTTTTTCTTAAAGGAAACATTCCTTTTTTTTTTTTAAAGAAACAAAACAGCATTCATAGATTTTCGAAAATTCGCTTACCACTCCCGGGAATCGAACCGACTAAAATCCAAATAAAAAACTTTTTCCAAAAAAAAAAAGATAACCGACTTCAAAAACTAAAAGCTCAAAAATAACAATTTCGGAAGTCGGTGGCTTCTCTTCTACCGGTCGAATTGTGTTGCCTTGCCACCGACTTCCAAAATAGTTATTTTTGAAAAAAAAAGATAACCTACTACAAAAACTAAAAAGTTTTTGAAGACGGTTATCTTTTTTTTTTTGGAAAAAGTTTTTTATTTTTTACTTTTTAGTTAGAGTCCCAACTACGTTTTAGAGTAACTTTAAAAAAAAATGCACGTTTTTCGATTTCGGCATGATACCATCATCAGATCCTGGACCTGATGACAATGGGACCATTTGGGAAGTCTACCCTTTCAAACAAAAAAAGAATTGTTCAAATCGGTTGGCAAACGTCGGAGATATCCGCGAACAAACGTAAAAAAAAAACATACAAACATCCGAATTGAGAACCTCCTCCTTTTTTTAGAAGTCGGTTAAAAAGTGACACTTTCTATTTTTATGGTCTCAAACGTTAGGGTCATTCATAAGGAAAAAATGTCTATAACAAACATGGTTATTTAAATTCAAGGAAAACCATAAATCTTAAGAATTTTATTTTAATTGAACGAAAAGTTCGACCGCCTAATTCGTCCTTTGTTTTTAAAAGGTAGAATTTTATAGTTTTCCTCTTATTTAATTAATCATACTTGTTTGAAGAATTTAATCCTTATAAATGACCCTATAAATAATTGACGTCATAAAAGTCAATTTGTGGTTTTTCTCGGTTCAAACCGTTCGATTCTCGGGAGTGTCACATTTTTGAAATGACAAAACTTTATGGACTGTGGATGAAAACTAATTTAAATCGTTACGATAGATTATTTTACTTAAAGGGAACATTCACTTATTTTTTTAAAGAAATAAAACTGCATTCATAGATTTTCGAAAATTCGCTTGTCACACATCGGGAATCGAACTGGTTTAAAATGGAAAAAAACAACATCCTGTACTTTTATGAGGTTAATCGATAGGGTCATTTATAAGGATCAAGTCTTTCTAGCAAACAACAACAACAAACAATTCAAATATTTTTTTCGAAAATCTTTGAATGTAGTTTTGTTTCTTTTTAAAAATAAAGGAATATTTTCTTTAAGTAAAACAGTCTATCTCAACGGGTTATTGTACATTCGTCATAAAGTAAATTCGTCACATTTTTTAAACTCCATACATTCAAAGTTTATTCGTCACATGCATAAAAAATATGTGTAAATTCGTCACAGTACCTATTTTTTGCAAAAAGTACAGTTAGAAAATAAAGTTAGAGAGAGAGAGATCAGGAGTCACAGGATCAAAAATCGTCAGAGTGCAAAATAACCGATAGTGTGCGACTTTGTATTTAACAGGAAGGCACTCATTTTATGCATTTGATAAATTTATTAATATTGTATTAAATGTTGAAATTTATAGTCTCCCTTTTATTTTATACACTACTAGTTTTTGCCCGCGACTTCGTCTGCGGGGATTAATAGCTCCCGTTCCCGAGGTAATAAAAGAGAAAAAAAAGAGACAGACAGACAGAGTTAATTTTGCATTTATAATATTAGTATGGGTGTTATTAAGCTAAAAATAACTGTTATAATGAAGCCTTTTGGTCGGTATAATAAAACTTCTTCCGTTCAACCATGTAATTATTTAAATATAATAATATAAATGCAGTTTAAATTATTTTTTAAATTCAAATATTAATAAATAGTTTTATTTTGGTAAAATGTTCTATCTTTAATATTTAAGCTACTTTCCCTCCATTTGGCATATCCGTGGGACGTCCTGTATAAGGTCCTCCACTTTTATACCATTTCAAAATTCTTAGTTGGTTTCTTGAAAAAGTATAAAAAGGAAAATCCTTTTGTCTATGGATAAAAAAAAACGATTACTATTACTGAAACAATATAAAAAACTATTACTGGTGTGTATATTTTTATGTGTTTAAGATAAATAAAGAAATAATGTTTTATTCATTATTGTTTATTTATCCTGCTGACTGTACGGAAATAAATAATATGGCGGATTTTCTTTCAGAAAAACAGACCTGTGGCGAGTTTACACATACTTATTTTCGTGACGAATTAACTTTGTGACGAATATACAATAATGGGTTATTGTATATTCGTCACAAAGTTAATTCTCAACGATTTAAGGTAGTTTTCTTCAACGGCCCATTAAAACTTTCCACCCTGTAGATCCCAACCACTTATCAGTTATACCAAAGAGTACAGTATATACTATGGTTACACTGCGACGCAGGAAGTCGTTTCTGCTAAGAATAGAATAGAAAAACTTTTATTTCAGACAAATGCCCATATTTGGTTAGTGAGTTAATAACAATATTAACTTTTATGTTAGTAGTTTTAGTATCTAATTATTTTATTATTATAATTTGCACCCCTATAAAATTCCATTTACTACCCTAATCCAATGCTAAACTTGGCCACTATTTCACATATCTTCAATAGGATTAAACTAAGGTACAGAAACTTGAACATATTCGTATTTAAGTGGACAATTCGGTGCAGATTTCCTTCGTCCCAAACTTATCAAAATTAATATTCAGCGCATCTTTTTATTTCCGTTTCATTAGGAAAGGACAGAATATAAAATAATTATTTAGTCCTATCAAATTAAGATACTCTAGAGGCAATTTACACGCAATTAAAAACATGTCCACAAAAATGCGTCAATTTACGTCAGGAGCTAATTAATTAGATGAAAGAAAATGCAAGAGGATCGGCACAGTGACGCCATGTGACGCTAAGCCTACTTCTTTGTGTACTTATACAAATATCACGTTATATTCATTAGCCATAGGTGCCGATATGAAACAAATTGTAAACTACTTAGAAGAATGATTTTTTATTAAATGAATATTAATCTTACGATACCACAGATAAGTAGATTATAAACACGTGTTAACAGATTAATGATCGCGCTTCTAGACAATTTGGTGTACCGTGTACGTAACTGATATTAGCTGAAAGTAATTAAGTACTTAAAATAAATAAATCCAAGTTCTTAAAATTATCTGAGGTGGGTATATATATGAAGGTATTAATTATTTAGTACGTAAGCGATCATTAAGATAATATTTTGAAGCGCACGCGCCATACGGGTTTTTACAAATTTTAATTGTAAGTATTTCTACGATAACGAAAACAAAGGCTTTTGCTATTTACGTAGGCAGCAATTTTAGTGATAAAATATTCATTGATTTATTGGACCTATTTAAAGAATAACTTCTTAGCATTTTACTGGCCCGAGGAGGCACACAAGATGGATTTGGTACTTTGCTTAACTGAATTTAGAAAAAAGGGCATCGACAAGTGAGAGGGCCAGTTAAAGGATCTGCCCCCCTAACCCTTAGAGATAAGATACCTAAATACAAGCAAGCAAACGCTTCAACCGCTTTAGCGGTCACTCGCGCAACGATCGTTTTGTTCAAATTCCTGGAAAGACCGACTAGCAGTTTTAAATAACACTATTTTATAAGTTTTGAGGTTTTATTATTCCGCAAGTGCTAGTCGGTCTTTCCAGGAATTTGAACAAAACGATCGGTGCGCGAGGTCATTAATCTGTTACAACTTGCATCAAGTGCAAGTTTTAAATAACACTATTTTATAAGTTTTATTCAATGTTCAGTTAGCAGTTAGCTTATAGAAATGAACACATAGGATTTTTACCTACGTCGCCGTCGTCGTCTCGTAGGGGTAAGGCAAAACTTGCACTGCAATATTGCAATTCGGAATTCTGACTACATTTTTAGCTGTACCTATCTCCCTTTTCTATTCATTTATACAACTTTTACACATAAATATGAACATATAACAGCAACTGTTGAGTGAGTTGGCTGTTAGTTCAGTTTAAAATCTCTAAACTGTCTTCCAACTGCTAAGGAGAACGCTCTTCTAAGAAAGTGCACACAGTGTCGAAGGTCGGTCATGACCGTAATACCTACCTAGAAAGTTGAAATTTTTACAGCTTATTTATTTCTGTTACCGCTATAATAACAGACTAAAAATCTGAATAAAATGAGTTTTTTGCCAATATTGGTACGGAACATTCCGTCTGCGAGTTCGACCCGCATTTGTCCGCTTATCTTTGTTGATGGGTTGTGTATGCTTTTCGTTCTTTTAACTAAATGAAACGTGACCCTTCGCCACTGCTATACAGGTACCCACCTGTATGGGTTAGCTTTAACTATGCTTATGTGTAATTTATACCCACCTATATTTCATCTGTAAGTCTTTTTTTGCAAATAAATAAATAGTCTTGTCACTTGTATTTCGTCATTGTTTACAAATGGAACTTGATGGAAATAAACTGTTTTTAGATTTAATGACACATAGTTTGTTTGTGTTGTTGATTTAATTAAGAGCCTGTTATCATGATTAATAAAGAGGTCACCATATTATGGATCTGAGATTTTTATCTTGTGTTTTTTAAGTCTGTCCGTGTGTCTCTACTAATTTGCTCAGGAACGGGCTGAAAAGTTTAGATTTATACCAGATACTGAGGTCCTATTGGGTGAAAAAAATCAAGGTCCTGCCCTGCATCAACAAAATAATAAGACATGGACAAATTAAAATTTTCGCGAAAACTTGTATGATCCATGTAGGTTTCACCTTGCTTTTAACTAAAATTATATTATTTTATTAGCATATTTGCTGCAGTGATGGAGCATTTTGCTGCAGCGCAGTGTGCAGGTTCGATTCCGGCATCATCTAGTACTACCAACCACGATGGTTAGAGGCGTTCTTTTGATTCTATTCTTTATGGACTTGTGGACCATTATACCTTACACAATCGTAATTATCAATTCTTCTATACCAGAATGCCCTGCCGACCTTTACTTAATGCTTGTCGTCCTCTCTTCTGTGATTATAATCACTAATATAATAAAAATCAGAAACTAATAAATGTTATTTTTTTTTATTATAGCCCATAAAAAAGATTTACGTAGTTTCAAGAAAATTTAGGCATAATTGCTCTTTGAGCAGTCCTTAGCAATAATATTATCTTCACTTGTTGAGATAGCATTATTCAAAATGTTTTGACGTAGCAGCGTCTTTATCAATGTTTGCACCTCTCAACACCCAGCCATACCCAGGCTGCTGCCTTTGATCTCCTATTGGTTTATCATCAGCTGCTGCGAACTGGGCCAGAAACATACGGCGAGGTCGGTCAGATAGATTCTGTGTGCTTCCATGGACTAGGAGATAGGAGAAGATGACTACGTCACCCCGATCAGCAATAACTGGCGTTGCTTTTTCATAAGGCCATTTTTTCTGAAAGAATAATGAAATGAGATGCGTATGTGCGCGTTGTGTTAAGCTAGCCTAGCCACTAGACCATAACATGACTTAGTGAAAAATGTCGACAAAGAGGAATTGTGTATTTACTTATTTAGTAATCAACTTAGGTTGTAAGTCTCCGAGGATTAACTCGTGACGTCTGAAAATATTTATCAATAGGAATAATTAATAATAATTTTCATAGTATGCGTGTAAAGATTGAATTATCAATTTGCTGATTTTTGTTTACACTTAAAGTTATCTATAAAATTAAATGACCTCTGTTATGACCATTTTTTTTTCAATTAGAAACGATCTTGCGTGTCGTTTATTGATTAATTTTATACCTATTCTAGTTCAGCTAGTTTGGGCACAAGAGAAGAATTTTAAGATAAAAATCTTACCTGATCTACAAAGTGGAAGTTACCCTGCAGCCGACCAACATCCTCCAGTGGGCCAAGTTTGTGGGAGCCAGGATATACAAATAATCCACCATTCTCAGGGTTTGCTGGGTCCAAATGAATGAATACTGCCACCATGGAATCTTTTTCATAGGGAAAGTATGGATAGTCCTAAAAGTAAAATTACACCAATTTATTTTCATAGATTTATTCTGCTTCTGTATTTTTTTTTTGTAATTTATATTTTTTGACTTTGAATGATGACCGAAAAGGACGTGTTTACTATGATAACACTTGTGGTTTCCGTAAGTATTTCTAAACAGATTAATAAAAGTTTGAAACATAGTCGGAATATTTTTTGTATAATACCAGTGCCGTGGTTGCCACTTATAGGATTATTTTGTTTGTTCTCTTATAACTTTGTTTTCTTTGTTAGAGTTGTGAAGTAGACACAATAAGTGGGCTTCCAAAGTTCTAATTTTTAATTATAAATAATCAGCCCTTGATTCATGACAATGTCGAATATCGTGGTTAAAAGGACGACTCTTAATGAAATGACTTTATTTGATTTTGATTTTCATTATGTATTTATAATGTATGTCTACGTCCCCAAGCATGCAATTTTATTATGGGTTTACAAACCGATCAAGTAACTACCAATGTGGCTTTTTCATTTGTTAAAATCGATCTAAATCGGCAATCGCTTTGAGCAAGCGTGGTGACCCATCTCGTACTTACTCTTTATGAGAGTCTTTGCCCTACAGAGAAACAATTATTATTGTAATAGTCACCTGATGCATGGGGTACGCAGCTCCTTTGCCAGGCGGTTTGTAGTGCGCCTTAGTGTGATGCAACATGATGTTCTCCGTTTCCATAACGTCCTCTAATGCGTCTAACATATTGTCGTTGTACAGTAACTTTCCAAATACTGAGTGATGATGTTGTAGGTTGTGGACTCCTTTTACCTAAATTAAGTATAGAAGTTTAACAAATTAGTGTATTCGGTGCCCAGAATCTCTACTATAGAAATAATTTTGCCAATTATGAATGGCTTAGGTCAATATTTTCTATTCACTAACCTAAACCACCGAATATATTATTATCGTCCCTAGACGCGTATCTTAAGACTGGTTCAAGGTGCAAGAAAGGATTATTCGCGACGGGCTTTTGCCTAAAGGGCAGACGTTAGCGGCTAACAATGGAAGTCTGAACAAAAAAAAACTTTCTACATTTGGAACTCACTGTGTACGGACTGTCACTTTTCCTGTTGTCCTCGTTTTTTCCAACCCACGAGTTCTCCATGGTTTCCTGATTCTTCCTCTTAAATAACTTGTCATATTCGTCTATAACTCGCGACAATTCTTCCTCGGATATTAAATTTTTAAGTAAAATGTAACCATTATCTTTGTAGAACTGCTTTTGTTCTGGCGTTAAACGACCCATGGTTGTTGATCAGTATACGGAAACAGACTGAGAAATTAAGAGGCTGGATGAAATTATATACCACGAGACTATAAATGTTATTTATGTGGTGTTCGTAAGTGATGACCAAGACCCAACCAAAGGTTAACATTGTCGGTTAGATAACCATAACATAAATATTATGTATCAGTGCAGATAACTTTGTTAAAATTGAAACAGATATCAGAGTATTTTTCTTAAAATTCTATGGTATCCGTAATTGGTTTATGAACATTAAATTACATAATGGTTTTTTTCCTTAAGCTTATTAAGTAAGTAAATTATGTAAGTACCTACTTACAGTGTAGGTTTTAAATATATGTAATGTATTCTTCAAACATTGTCAAGTCCTCTAACCAACACTATGTATGTACATATGTAGTACCTAGACTACTACCTATTCACCAAATTCTGATTTTATTACAAACATTCTATTCCAGCATGATTTCAGCTAAAAAAATATCCGAGACGGTTTAAAGAACTGAAGCTTATTGAAAAAGAAAAAAAAAACGCGAAATTAATAACTCTCAGATACCATATCAATAAGTTATTAGTTTTTTTACTATTATCTTCTAAAAATTGATGATTTTTACGTGACAGAACTAATTGTAATTACAATGTGACTGATCATGCGGCACCGAATGCGGAGTGCAAACTCATGTAGATACTCATCAGATATATTATCGGCACTCCGCTTCTGTTTATGATTGAAACGATATAGTGAAAGATTGTCTTTTAATTATCATTAAACTTGCGTAAGCACCTACCTACCAACTATATTTATTTTATAACAAACTGTAAATTAGGCTTCTTAAAAACGAATAAGTACTAGCGAAAAGTATTATAGTCAGTAACCATAAGTGATACATGAGGCAGACAATTTAGTTTGATTGAAATTTATTATTAGCAATTGTTTGGTTCGTAAGTGTAGGTACAAATTGTTAGCAATTACATACACATAATAATGAAAAAGGAAACAGGATTTGTTTGTTCGCAGTTTCGCACGTATCCTGTTTTCCTACAACTAAAGCATTTAAAGTATGTAGACTCAAATTATTCATTAGTTATTTTCATTGAGTGTTTAGATCAGAACGAACTGCATATCTGATTGGCTTTGTGTGAGGGTAATAATAGTTGTTATTAGCTAGGTATAAAATTGCGAAATTCTAAAAATGAATTTGTAAAATGGAGAAGATTGAAAGTTCGTTGATTTAATTTTCATTACCTCAACGTTTTTGAGAGGAGGAACCGCGGCTTAACCCCTGGGTAATAAGGGCAGGGTAAATTAAAGATTAGTGTGTAAAAGAAGTATTCGTATTTGTCAGAATTGGTGTAGGGTCTTTATTGCTTTCGCTTTCAATATAAAGACCACCTCGAGTGGCAAACGCCTTCTACAAATGATAAAACTCAGCATTCTATTGTTTTAATCCTTAGATTTAAACCGAATCGATTGATAAAATAACAAAACATGACGCAAAATAGGTTTTACCGTCACATTATCTAGAAAGCTTAACTATAAATATGAATCCCTCAATTTTACTAAAGTAAAATACATTAACTTTAACACTATGAAGTTTTTGGCTTTGGCACTCTTGGCTCTGGCGGCAGTGGCCGCCGCAAAATACATCGACTTCGAAGATGTCATCGATCTGGAAGACTTCACCGCTTTCGGATACTTGTCTAAAATCGGTGCACCGCTTGCCGAGAGGATCCGTGAAGCTGAGAAGGAGAGTGACGTCCAAGGCAGAATCGTCGGTGGTTCTGAAACAGTTAGTGGACAGTTACCTTACCAGGTAATCAATCAACATCAATTCTATTATGCACAGTGATGGCTCAGATAACTCTACTATGAGTTTAAACGAAATCGGGTAATTCTTCGCAGGCTGGTCTTCTCGCTCAATTCCCTGGTGGTCAGGGCGTTTGCGGAGGTTCTCTGATCAGAACGAACCGCGTTCTTACTGCTGCTCACTGCTGGTGGGACGGTCAAAACCAGGCCTCTAGCTTTATTGTTGTCCTTGGTACAGTACGTTTGTTCGCCGGTGGTACCAGGGTAACTAGTAACAACGTAGTCATGCACGAAGGTTGGAACACGAGACTGTTCCGTAACGATGTTGCTGTGATCAAATTAATATCTAACGTTGGCCTCTCGAGTAAGTCATAAATGTTTTTATTATTTTCTTTCACAATCTCGTAAGAAAGAACCGATGGCGTTTTAAATTCCTACATTTACAAATTAAATTCAAGTGTGAAATGAATCTTAAACTTTTTTGGTGTGTGAACAATTTCCCATATTTGTGTTCTTACAGACCAAATCGCACTCATCGCTCTGCCTGGTGCCGGCCTGAATAACGAGGACTTCGCTGGTGGAAATGTATCTGGCTTCGGTCGCACAAGTGCTAGTAAGTAGATTTATATACGGTGACTTGTAATTCAATGTACTCAAGTACCTAGTCCACCTAAAAACCCAAACCTATAGTTTAAAATTTTTGTTTGCTACATATTTCTACAATAGTCTCACACTAACCGGGGATTATCCTTAGGTGCACCTGCATGGTGCATATAGGGATAATCGTCGGTTGGTATCTCATTTCTCATAAAAATTCTCAAGGGGCCTCTGCGAGTTGGTTTCGGCCCCTTGTACGCCTTCCAAAGGTCCGGGACCCCAGGGACCAGAGAAACGTAAGAAGTCTTTAATATATAACATTGTTATAATTTTATATATCACGATTATTTATTACGATCTGTATATAGTATTTTTACCATTTACTGAAGAACATGTTTGCTAATGTAGGTGCCCTTGCTATATCAACATTGAACCACGTCACCCTGGAAGTGATCACGAACGAAGACTGCTCAGCCTACTTCCCGGGCATCATCCAGGACTCCAACTTATGTGCAAGTGGAGCTGGTGGCAAAAGGACATGCCATGGTGATTCCGGTGGTCCCCTCGCCGTCAACAGGAATGGCAGGCCTATCGTGGTTTGTTTTTAAACAAGTACATGTAGTTTTGGCCTCCCGCAAGATGAACCGATGTCCCGCTGGATGCGGGTAGCGCAGGACCGATGCATGTGGAAATCTTTGGGGGAGGCCTTTGTCCAGCAATGGACGTCAATCGGCTGATGATGATGATGATGACGATGATGTATGTAGTTTTTGAATCTTATGATACAAGACTAATGACCGGATACTCAAACGTCACTCAATTTCGAGACGCTCTCAACTCTGTTGCTGTCTTTGTCACTCTAACGGGATAAAGTAAGGACAGCAACAGATTTGAGAGGCAATCAAAATTAAGTGACGTTTAAGTATTCAGCCATAACTTACTTATGTAAAGGTAATTTTTATAAAGTTAATATTATGTCACTAGTAAGATGTGGTAAATATTCGATTATAATAAAAAAAAAAAACTATTATTTGCAGGGTCATTACATAACGTTGCGTGTAAGGCCCAAATTACATGCAAAAGAGCACTTTTTTAATCTACGCATAATATTTTTTTTCTTTCAACAGATTGGGGTTACTTCTTTTGCATCTGCTGGCCTTTGCCCGGCTGGTTATCCTGATGTATTTGCCCGAGTCACTTCTTTTGTGAGCTGGATCAACAGACAACTGTAAATAAATCATCTAGGAAAGAAATAAATTACGTCATCAAAACCATATTGTTACCTTACTTTATGATTTAGCAAAGCTGCAATTTAACAAAAGGAGCAAAAATTCTCATCGCAGTCTGGGGACCTTAAGAAAATATTTTCAAAAGCAAGAGATTTCGAAAATTTTCAACTTCGTTGGTCAATCTCAAAATATTAATAATTAAGCAATTATTAATTAAAGTTAGGAGACATTTTTTTTTTTAAATTTTATTGTGTTGAGTGTATTTCTAAACATTTTTAAAAAAGAAGGAGAGACAAAAAAAATTGTGCTAGATTCGTTGCGAAGTGATAACACCCAAGCTAACGGTAGTTGAGACCCTGACTGAGGAATCTCCTCATGACACGTCTCGTTTCCAAGATTCTGCATTTGAGCTGTTAAGCGATGGCTTTTCTGGATGTTGTTCGAAACTTGGCCAAAATAATTGGTGGTAATGCCGTAAGTCGCGGTCAATATGGCATACGGGGACAACGGGAACAAACCTATTTTATCATGTCCTTTTTTTTGTGGAGTGGGAAATCATCAAATGACGTCTCCGGTCCTGGGTGCGGCGTCGGGAGGCAGCTAGTATAAATATATCTTTAACATTGTTTTACTATTATAGCCACGTGTCCAAGACGAATATTAGGTATGCAATGTACCAAATAATTATTATAGGCAATGATTATAGGCATATCTTTTTATAGGTATGGGTAGTTGTCCGACTATGAGGGAAGGAGTAAAAATGGAGAATAATTTTGGGGGAAATACTTACTGTGTCTAAAATATAAAAATTAAAGCAAGTATAAAATGACCTTGTAATGTTATCCGTTGGGATAACATTATTTTTAAAAACATGTACCTATATAGTAACTGACCAACCCTTCTCTATATTATAGTTTAAGAATGGTATACCGCCGTTTACCCGAATTTTATTTGCCCTAATTTCATTTGCCATAATAGTCAACAGCCATAATATCATATGACATAATACTCATTTGCCCTACTCTCATTTGCCATATTAGTCACGTGCCAGAATCATTGTTTCCCATAAAGTCACTTGCCATAACATCATTTGCCATAATCATTGTAAGCCATAATTATCACATGTCCTAATTATCACATGCCATAATTATGATATGCCATAACATAATTTGCCATCGACATTGGGTGTATAACGGTTGTTTATATCAAGAGAAATTGGATGCAATTGGGACTTTAGGGCACCCCGACTCGGACAGGTTAGGTTAGAAGGGGATGGCGGGGTCGTGTGAGCGAGCGAAGCGAGCGAATAGACCCCGCCAAAAGAATGATGGTACGTACGGGTAATAGCAAGGCTGGCTTTGCAAGATATTCGCAGCTACACATCAGAATAACACATAATAATATTATGCTTAACAACATTGCGCTGCGCCACGGGAGCAGTATTCAAAAACCTCAGTAATCAAAAACCTAACATAACGCGGGTGAAACTGCAGAGCACAGCCTGCAGCTAGTAGGAGAATAAATTTGACGTCTAGAAAAGAACAGGCTTAAACCTTCGAACACCCGATTCGTGACACAATAGAAAGACAATAGTGCGACAGCCGGCTGTCGCTTGGTGGTCGAAAGGTTAAAGAGATAAAGCCATATACTGCCCATTGGTAGAAAAATATTCATCATCTCCATATCCTTTTCCAAACAATGTTAGGGTTTTTTTTTGGGAATTATCAAAAGACTTCTCACGTCCTGGGCGGGGCGAGAGGGCGTGTCAGACTTTTACTGACTAAAACCCACACAATATGTTCCTTCGGTTGCCCTTTATGTTCCGGGGTCACGGTAACTATTGTAATCATTCCACAACCCCGGCAGGCGTTGGCCCTGTTGGGCTCCTCTCGAGCTGACTGCTCCTTGAGGCGCGCGTTGAACACTAACGTGCCGTCGACGCAGGCCTGGTCCTAGCCAGGCGGCGTGCTAATCATCGCTCGCCATCCGCAGACCCGAGCCTACGGTGGCCGGTCGTCTTGCAACTGTCGACGTCTACGACTGGGTCCCTGTCTGGAACGCGAGGCTCGTCGTTGCCTCTCGCGCGCCGCCACTTCCTTCACCAGCATAACTGCTTCGCAGAAGGAGGCGACGGCTTCCCATTCAGGCTCGCTCATGCGAGGCACACCTCCACCGTGTGCTCGACCATGTCCTCCAGGCGACCGTTGCTGCAGTGGTGACACCCAGGCGTCGCTTCCGCCCGAATCCAACACAGGAACCTCCCGAACTGACCGTGTCCGGTGAGGACCTGTGTGTGTGTAGGTTAGCCTTCAGTGTGACCTAATCAAATGCAGATGAATAAATAGTTTTATATGTTCGTTAGCACGTAGGTTACATACAAGTTGAAAACAATAATAAGTACGTGTTTTGGAAAAAGGATTATTAACATACCCCCAGTTAAAAACATGTTTGTCTGTTTGTCACCTTTTGATAAAACGGCTAAATCGATTATGATGGAATTTGTTGTGAAGGTAGATTAAATTAAGTACCTATTTCTTGCCCACTTCTATATCTGTGGCAAAACATAGGTAATATCCTATTGGTACAGATCTCTATACGGTAGGGGTGGATACAGCAGCTTTTTACCCGTCTGTCGAAAGTAATGAAATACCTAGGTTTTACCAATTTAACAAAACCCACGAACGAGTTTTCTCATCTTCAAACTTACGTTTAACACTGGCCGTCGTATTAACGAAAACATGTTATGGCCATTACTTGTTGATAAAAATATGAAATTAAAAATAACACAAATGGCGTTACAATTTTCGACAAAAGAAGGCTAAGGCTAACAAACCTTATTTAATAATTTAAAAAAATATGATCCAATGAGGTTCTATTCAAAATAGTAGTCTAGGTATAATTTTTTTTACAAATAATAAAATTACAATAAAGGATTACCTATAAGGAGTTAATTAGTCTTAATAACAATGAGTTATTTTTTTTGTTATTATTTGTGTTTTAAAATAATAGCCGACATCTGTTTTACATTCGTTGACTGAACCAACTGAACAGTTGAACATCATATTATACACATAGGTAAATGTAAGTACTTACATTCATTAAATCTGTCCAGCCCTAGACAAGTGGCATTGTATAGCGAATAGATAGCGAAAACGAATAGATTGTCAAATGTATGGAGATGTCAAATTGTTTAGCCAAAGCTTATGTCAATTCCATACATTTCATTTCATTTCATTTGCCCTCAGTACTTACGGGAAGGACTACAGACATCCATTTATCCATCTTCACAAACAAACAATATTGATATACTTAAAAAATTGGCTGTCGATTACCCTCGCCTTTTCCCAAATATGTTGGGGTTGGGGTTTGGCTTTAAGCTTAACCGGATTCAGCTGGATACCAGTGTTTTACAATATAAAAAATACAAATAAATTGTACATAGATGGAATAAAACAGATCATACGGCACCGTATACAAAGTGCAAAATCATGTAAATATTTTTATCAATAATCCGCTTCTGTTTCGATTGAAAGTAATGATTTGTCTTTCAATAACTGGACTTGGGTAATTACCTAAGTTACATGTTGTTTTAAAGCCTTAGATTTAAATAAACCAACGGACTGATATAATGAAAACCGGCTAACCGGCCTCGCGCACAGAGGGTTCCGTACTATCTTCCTAATACAAAATAAATGTTTTGAGTATTTAATTTCAATTTTATTCAAATTAAGTGTTAATGTACGACTTTTAATTTTTTTTTGTTTTAAGACATACCTCATTAAATTTGTCATCTTTCAAAAATCAATCAAAGTTTTTTCACGATTCTAGGCAAATGCGAACAATTTTATGAGAATAGATTATCTTGCAACTTCTAAATATGTGATGTTAGGTTTTTGGTTAGTGCTCCAGCGCTAAACTCCCGTTGGTCATAGCGCTATGTTATGTAACCTATGTCTTATTCTGATGCTATATTACTGTCAAGTTACAACAAAATCCGTTCAGTAGTTTTTGCGTGAAAGAGTAACAAACATCGCCACAAACAGTCATACAGATGCAAACTTCCACATTTATAATATTAGTAGGAAGTAGAAATGCTTAAAGGCAGGCCTAAGTAATTGGTACATACATTTCAACTAAATATCTCAACGCGTTCCTTAGAAAAGAGGCTCTGTCAGGCAGACAGGCGATAAAGGCAGTTGGACAACAAAATTATCCTGTGTGTTATTTTATCTTTGTGAAGTAACGAACCCTAAAATATTATGCAAATTAGCTTTTACCAAAACATTATCACAAAACAGCAATATAAATATGAATCACTCACATTTTTACGACAGTTAAATTACACATCAATATTAGCACAATGAAGTTTCTGGTTTTCTTTACGCTGGCGGCAGTCGCCTCCGCAAAATATATTAACCTTGAGAATGTTATCGATTTAGAAGACCTCACTGCTTGGGGATACTTGTCCAAAATCGGTGCACCGCTTGCCGAGAGAATCCGTAAAGCTGAGGAGGAGGGGGACTTCCAAGGCAGAATCGTAGGTGGTTCGCCTTCAAGTCTTGGACAATTTCCTTACCAGGTATAAAATAAATTATGCAAAGATAAATCATCAACCCTATCGAGTTTATATTAGTTTAGGAAATCTTTCGCAGGCTGGTCTTCTCGCTCAATTCAGTGGTGGTCAAGGAGTTTGCGGAGGCTCTCTAATTAGACCCAACCGCGTTCTTACCGCTGCTCACTGCTGGTGGGACGGTCAGAACCAGGCTACAAGTTTTATTGTCGTTCTCGGATCGATTCGCTTGTTCAGCGGTGGTACCAGGGAGGTCACTAGCAACGTCGTTATGCACGGTGCCTGGAACCCTACTCTGGTCCGTAACGACATTGCCGTAATCAGATTAAATTCTAACGTTGCCCTCTCCAGTAAGTTTTTATATAATTTAATTTTTCAACTCTTGGTTTTAAATAATTAAATGTGTGAGCCCAGGGCCAAAACAATATTCAAATGTAGTTACCAATAGCTTATTTATTTGTAAACTTATAAATGAGTCCGAGATTTGTTTTGTGTCTTTAATTAATGTGTGATATTTGTGTACAAACAGACAACATCAACGTCATCGCTCTGCCCAGTAGCCTGCTCAACGAGAATTTGGTCGGTGAATATGCCATTGCATCTGGCTTCGGTCGCACAAGTGATAGTAAGAAGTTTTACACATCACTATCTGAATCTAGTCTTTATTTCTTTTATTTCATTTACCTATAAACATGTTTCATTCTATAGGTGCATCAGGTGGCATCACCATTAATCAGTTCTTAAGCCACGTTACCGTTCTTTTGATCTCGAACACTGAATGTCAAGCTCACTACCCGGATTTCTTACAACACTCTAATATATGCACAAGCGGCGCTGATGGCAAGGGCACTTGCAGCGGTGACTCTGGCAGTCCTCTCACTGTCAACAGAGACGGCAGGCCTATCTTGGTACGTTATTTAAAACAACTCAATCTCAACCTAGAACCCTGTTGACAAAAGTCTTTTTTTCCATAACATTGTTTTGGTACTTATTTCGTTGTTTATTTTAACAGATTGGTATCGCTTCCTTTGGATCAAGCCGCGGTTGCGAAGTTGGATATCCTTCCGTTTATACCAGGGTCTTCTCTTTTATTGCCTGGATAAACAGTCAAATGTAAACGAGCCTTCACAACATGAAATTGTTAACGAGAGTTAAAGATAAAAAAAATACAATAAAGACCCTTTTAAACTTATATTTTTATTTACACTATCTGCCGTCGACATTTGCTAGCCGACTATCGCTGAGAAAATACCTTGAAAAAAAAAAACAGGGATCATATTTATTCTTTTTCAAGCCAGAATAATACAAGTACAATAATTTGCGCATGATGAACCAATTAGAGGAAAATACCAGAAACAAGGGTATGCCTGCATCAGATGTAGTAAATAAGATAATGATCTTACCGATAATAGTATCATTTTCATAGTATACTCTACATCAGCACGCATAATAATGATATCCATCTTGAGTTTAACTCTATCTTAAGAAGGTCTATGAACCGACACAAAATGACTAATTATGACATCATAAACTAAAGTAGGCACATAATTTACCGAAACTGCATAATAGTTCTGAAAATGGTAAATTAAAGCTTGGCTTAATAATATCGCATTTGTATATCAAGGTACAACAAATCCCAGGTGTAAATTTATTAGGTAAAATTGGGGATACTAAAAAGAGGAACGGGCCCAATATTGACCCCCAGTTAATATTGGGCCCGTTCCTCTTTTTAGTTTTTATAAGTGACTCTTTAACAAGTTTACTGTAAAACCAAGCTTAAATCATAGCAATAATTTTACTTTTTTTGTGTAATATCTACAAAAGCGTTTTATATTTTATTTTTTTACCATTGTTTTTATTTCAACGACAAATGCGTTACATTTATGTGCCTACTGGTTTTTCCGAAGCTCAGTGATAAAATACATCAGTCTGCATCATATAGTTTAATCCTCAGATTAAAATAGATAAAATAATAATTATCAGACTAATTAGGTTTTATTAGATTAATCCTGAAGTAGCATTATAAAGAAGCCAACTATAAATACGAATCACTCACGCTTTTGACTTAGTTGGCTATACCAATATCGGCACGATGAAGTTCTTGGCACTGGCACTTTTGGCTCTGGCGGCGGTCGCCTCCGCAAAATACATCGACGTTGAAGATGTCATCGATCTAGAAGACATTACCGCTTGGGGATATTTGTCCAAGATCGGTGCACCGCTTGCCGAGAAAATCCGTAAAGCTGAGGAGGAGGGAGAGATTGAAGGCAGAATCGTCGGTGGATCCGCCTCAAGTCTCGGACAGTTCCCTCACCAGGTAATAGACCAGTTTCATAATACACATAGTACAGTGATGGCTTAGACAGCTCCATTACGTTTAAATCGAATTCGGTAACTCTTCGCAGGCTGGTCTTCTCGCTCAATTCCCTGGTGGTCAGGGCGTCTGCGGAGGCTCCCTTCTCAGAGCAAACCGCGTTATTACCGCTGCTCACTGCTGGTTTGACGGTCAAAATCGGGCTACTAGCTTCACTGTTGTCCTCGGATCAATCCGTTTGTTCTCTGGTGGTACCAGGGTAACCAGTAACAATGTTGTGATGCACGGAAGCTGGAACCCTAGCCTGATCCGTAACGACGTTGCCATGATCAGATTAAACTCTAACGTTGGCCTCTCAAGTAAGTATTTAATTTATATTTAGGCAAGAAATATTCTTATTTTTGCGTATCATAAATTAATAACTACGTTTATTGACTAATGACCTTCCCACTCTTCTCTTAAGACCTACCGTATAAAATGACCAGAGATCTTTCACTTATTTTAGAAATACATAAGTATTTAACGAAATCCCTAAGGTAAAGTACCCACAGTTTATTCAACTACAATTAATTCACCTAAGGTTGATTCAAGTGCTGGGCGATTCATTTATTGTTGATTTATCTGTGTTTATTGACTGATGATTTTGTAAAATCATTTTTGAGTGCAACCTAAAAATGGCGCTCACGGGACGCTTCGCTAGCTTGGCTCTTGCGCGATTGGTTACGATTTTAGCCAAATAACTACAGCAGCGTTTTGTCATTTTGAACTGGATGAATTAAGGTAAGTTAGGTTAAACCTGTGACTAAACGCGCTAGAGCCAAGCAAGCGAAGTGATAGCGGTGCTTAGGCTGCGGCTAACGAGGGCTACGTCTAAAAATTATGATTTTTCTAGTACTCAAAATAAATGAACTGTAGACGAGTCATCCATTCGGTTAGTTGCTCGAAAGAGCAATCAATTTTAATTTAATCAACTCTAGATGAGTTATGAGTACTGAAAACATTTTATTTTTCAAATAAAATATCGAATTTATTTACTAACAGACAACGTCAACGTTATCGCTCTGCCGAGTGGTACCCAGCTCAACGAGAACTTCGCCGGAGAAAACGCCATCGCATCTGGCTTCGGTCGTACCGCCGATGGTAAGAACAAATTGCGGAGTTTAAGATCCTTGTTAATTACTGAATTTGCTTCTGAACAATTAGTTCTTATCATCAACCAACAATTCTACAGGTGCCGGAATCAGCACCAACCAATTCTTGAGCCACGTTACTCTGCCAGTCATCACGAACGCCGTCTGCTCAACTTCCTTCCCCCTCATCGTCCAAAGCTCTAACGTTTGCACCAGCGGTGCTGGTGGCAGGAGCACATGCAACGGTGACTCCGGTGGTCCCCTCACTGTCAACAGGGGCGGCAGGCCTATCTTGGTGCGTATTTTGAATTTGTTTTTAAACACATCTCATTCCAAAATCGAATGATGTTACTTACATACCTACATATTAATTTTATGTGATCTGGAAGATACTAATTAATTTATCTGTAACAGATTGGTATCACTTCCTTCGGATCTGCCCGCGGTTGCCAGGTCGGATCCCCTGCGGCCTTTGCCAGAGTCACATCTTTCATTACCTGGATCAACGGACAACTATAAACGAGGAATAAGAAAATTGAACGAAATTTATATCCCAACGTTATTATGGGAATAATATTTTAAAAATAAAACAATCACTTTATTATTAATGTGTTTATTAATTTTAAATCCGTACTATTATTATAAATGCGAAAGTAACTCTGTCTGTCTGTCTGTCTCTTCTTCACGCCTAAACCACTGCACCGATTTCAATGAAATTTGGTACAGATATAGTCTGGGACCCGAGAAAGGACATAGGATAGTTTTCATCCCGGAAATCCTTCGGGAACTGGAACTATTAGACCACGCGAACGAAGTCGCGGGCTAAGCTAGGATTTTATAAAGATTTGATATAGGCCTTCGGAAATAGAAAACGAACAGTAACTGTGATACTAACATACAATAAGAAAAATTGACATAATAATACAATTTGTTTAAAAAAAACAAGTACTAGCCTTTTTTTAATTATGTCAAATAATGATAATGAAATAAAGTTAACATTAAATAAATTGAGAAGAATTACAACTATACAAAATATATTAAATTAAATTAAAAATATTGTATGATAATGAAACGCGTACGGTGTCCATTCGCTCAAGTTTCCGCGAGTGCTGCAGATATATGGATTCAGTGCCTTCCATTTTTACAAGATCATCGAGCTTGTTGTACAAGCGGTTGTCGAGAAACTATGTCGGGATGTTATTAAACATGTTAATGCTGTGGAGGAAGAAGTATTGGAGTCTCTGGTGCGGACATCAGATAGCCCACTTTGGGACCAGCTTAGTAAAACGCCAGTACCCGCATCCAATGACGTCAAAGTTAACATTTATGTTCAGTGTAAATAGTGTCGCAGTGTTTTTTACTTTATAACCTAGTGAAGATATAGGTCCCGTAGGTTGGCTAGGGACGCTAGGTTAGGCCTTGATTTCTACCACCTTATCATCACCACTACCGCCGGCGCAGAAGGTCGGCAATAGTTTCTTGTCCGTCGAGCCGTATATATATTAATCAGCGTCAACAGTTTCTGGTCCTTCGAAACAGATAAGAACCAACAGCAACAGTTTCTGGTCCTTCGAGACGGATAAGAACCAGCGTCAACAAATTACATTAAATATCTATAGGAGTTCAAGATTCAAGATTCAAGATTCAAATTATTTATTTGTAAAACATAGGTGTACATTACGATGTTGAATATAGTTAGAGAGTGCGCTATGTTTTGCCTCGTAGGCGTACAAATGTCTATAAGGAGTTAATTTATTTAAATTTCAACATAAAATAAACAATATAATAACATACAGATCTTACTACGATTCTTGCGTATGTACACATGTTATGTCATTAATGTGTTTAAAAATTAAAGATTTGAAAGTGCTCAGAGTATTTGAAAAGATGTCGATGTCTGCCGAAGAACTAGCCATACAATTATATCGATGGGTCATTCTATAAATTGAAGAATGTTTACCCAGATTAGTGCGGTGTTGTGGAGCCTGTGGGTGGCGTGGGATTCTGGAAGGAACTTTAATTTGAATACTGCTCAGTAAATCTGGACAATCAACGCCATTATTAAGTATCTTGTACAGAACAAGTCACAAATGGAACGACGAGATTCTAGGGTTAATAGATTTAGTCGGATTCTTCTATCGTTGTAAGATTTACAGTTCCGAAGTTTGAACTTAAACGCTAAATGACGGGTTAATTTCTTTTGTACTTTTTCGATCCGGTTTATGTGCACTTGATACGATGGGCTCAAGAGTACAGTCTTGAGCCCATCGTATCAAGTGCAGTGCTTCAAAGTACTCCCTTCGGACATAGCTATTAAATAACAAGAGGGCGGTGGAAGGTTTTTTAAAGTCTTTAGAAGATCGTAGGACGAACCCAAGAGCTCGGTAGGCTGAATTAAGCATTTTGTCAATGTGGTCTACAAAACTAAGTTTACTGTCAATGTAGATGCCGAAATCCCGAATGACTGGTACCTCTTTTAATGCCTGAACATGATATGTGGAGTGAATTTATTATGTTACGTTTTCGGGTAAATTTAATATGGTAACATTTGCTACTATTCAGATACATCATATTGTCCTCACACCATTGGACAGGGTTGTTATAGATTCATATTTATTAACTCTCTACTCTCTATTCTACATTACGAGATTAAGCATTTATCCATTTATTAGAAACAAAACCTATTAACTTACAGTGTCGACATTCTTTTCAATATAAACTTTTTAATTTTGGCCTTTGTTTACTGCTCCCGTCCTGTGAGTCACGGGATGACTCACAGATATAATATTGGTAGAAGAATTTTACCGATAGAAAACCACATTTATGAATTTGAAATTGCTTCTATCAAAACGGCGAAGATTAAAATAAATTTTGATACCCCTTCCACCTACTCTATTTGAGTCTACAAAATTTGAGACACATATCACTTGTAGTTCCTGAAAATATGCTTATTCCTTTATTTGACAGAACCTGCGACTTCTGGAAAGCTAAATAAAATCCTACCAAATGTAACAGTGTCAGAACTAATACTAGGATAGAATTTAAAACGCCTTGAACAGAAATCAAATCGTTAAAAGAACCCTAGTTTTAACTGTCAGTGTTGTTAGGGTATCGACATCAGTCATCAAAATTCACGCGGGCAAAAGCTAGTTTCTAAATAGTGTTAGAAGAAGTTCGTCTATTTTAGTCGCAGTTATTGAAAAACCGTTTATTGCTTTATTTTAATTTCTACAAAGTAGTCGAGTCTCGAAATCACATGGTACTGACGTTTAATAAACTTGTAGGCAGGATTATGGAGTTTATGGTGATTCGTTTTTGTAGAGTGCGATTTAAGCGTTTTGGTACTTTCTTTCTTTTTGTTACGATGTTTAAGTCGGTAGAAAGTTCGAGTCGGTGCATTAAGTAAATGCATGTCACAAAGAGCGTCAACGATTACATAACACAATGAAGCACAAAAAAACAAATTTTATAATTTTTGTCTGTCTATATTATGTGTGCTCTAAGCTCCAAAAACGACGCAACTGATTTTATTCCATTTATCACATGCATGCACCTACAACACGGCAATTTATAAGCACGTTTGGTTGAAAACTAATGTCAGGCCTGTTCTAATATGCATAGCAAGGTGTGACTTTCAGTAACATATTTTGAATATAAAACGAGGTTCTCAGTTTGACCTGCATCTATGTATATTAGTTCGCAATCATCTCCTATTAGGCTAAAGAAAAGATCGTACTAAACCGTCTTCAAAAAATTGTCGGCAGCTTCCGTTTTCTTTGTTGTTTTACATCGCTACCGACTTCCGAAATTTAAGTTATTTATATATCTGCTATTACTTTTTGAAGGCGGTTCTTTAAAAAATAATGCTTTTTAACTGAATTTTACGTGGACGAAGTTGAAAACAAATAAATATGTATATTACATACCGGATAAATATGTTTTGGTATGTGTATTTAGATAATTAACATTAATTAAGGAAAATGTGACACTATCTGGTGACACCATCAAAGTTTTGTTCTGTAATCGCTGACATTTATTTTACGGGTACATTTAATTGTATTTTAATCTAATCTTGTGTAGAATGAACAGTTTTGACAAAAACAAGTATATAAAATACAAAAAATACCCGTAAATATAGTACATCATTTATAATTAGTATCGATTGTGGCAAGATTATTTATAATTATCAATGACATTGATTATCTGATTTTGTAAATTTATAGCGCATAAGTATCGTACAAAATAAACTTGTGATCCCAGTTCCAGTTATTTAATGGGACATTAAGTACTATTGAAGTGTTTTAAAATTAAAAATGCAAGATAAAATTGTTTTTATAGGTACACAATCGTGATAGTAACAACTTTTCTGTAACCCCTTATTATAATTTCCATATTTTTGTTAAAATTCATGTACGTACTGTTAATAAGTGAAAACAACCATGTCCTTCAATATTTTCTCCATAAAGTTATAATAACTTTGTTATGTAATTCCATAAAGGTTTTTTAAAATAAATCTTATGCTATAATGGAATTACCCCGGGAACGGGAACTATTAATCATATATCATAAGCTAGTATTAACTATAAGTCCAGGTTTCCTCACGATGTTTTTCTTCATAGATGTCTACGATCTCCAAGATAGTGTTTAGAAGGTTCATGCACTATTTTAAATGTAAATAAATTTATACTTAAGCGCTGGTTGGTTGGATGGTTCGTTGACGATTCGCTTAGGAGAAGATCATGTGAAGTTTTTGCGAATAATAGTTATTTACCATTGTCCAGTCGTGCTAAAGTATAAAGGATTATTAATTTATTAAAAAGGTGCATACTTTATCCCATAAAGATAGAAATAGACATTACATTCATACCTACATTCGAAAAGCATTAGCATTCTTCTGGGTCGAAGCTTCAGGAGAAGCTACCAAATAAAACTTGAATACGCTATAGTAAAAAAGGTGGAAAACATTTCCTTAATTTGAAAAAAAAAAAACAAAAATTCATTCAAAGATGTAAACAATGTATGGTCGTGAATTTTTTTATTTTATTTTTAGTTTTTATAAGATTTTTGGAATTTTGTCACACTTGGGAATCGAACCGGCAAAACCGAAATAGTAAGTCTGCATTTCTCTGCCTCTGATGGCGTTCGTTAGGTTATAATATAAGGACCTAATCTCTCAAACATAGTTTTAAACAAAAATCATAAATCTAAAGACGGTCAAATTCACTCTCTAATTTTAAAATTTAAAAAATCATGGTTTTCCTCTAATTTAATTTGTCATGTTTGTTTGAAAGATTTTATCCATAAAAGCCTTAATTAATGTCATTAAAGTACAGGTTTTGGTTTTTTCTATTTTAAGTCTGTTCGATTTCCGGATGTGTCAAATTTTCAAAAAGTTATATTTTTTTTGAAAATAAAGGAATATTTCCTTTGTGTAAAATAATTTACCTTAACGATTTTAAGTAGTTTTCTTCCAGGGCCCATAAAAACTTTCCACCTTGTATACTTTTTTTAGTATTTACCATTATTGAAATGAAATGAAATGAAATGAAATCGTTTATTATGCAAGTAGGATTTTAAAATCACTTTTACATGTCATATTTTTTATAAGCTAGTTGGCGTTTCCTAACTGGACTACCTCTGAGAAGAAACATAAGCAGACCCGAATCTAAGAATAAATAGTGAGAAACCCAACTTCAAAATAGTAAATGAAAATCAACAATTAGAACGGAAGCCACAATCTTGCGTTTAAGTATTTTTCTGTTATTTAGTTTCTGAACTAAACTACTTGTTTAGTTCTTTTTCAAACTTTAATTGTCTTAATTAACAGTTCTATTACAAAACTAGTCGCTATACTTTTAACAACACCACTAGATAAATTAAAGACATTTTATAGTTTAAAGTTTGTTTTATTTTAAGAATATCGTTTTTCCTTGATAACCAAATTTGGTAACATTTTCTGACGATCCGTTTACAGTTGACCGTTGATCCAGCTGATGAAAGAGGTGACCCTGACGAAGGCGGCAGGGAATCCACGCTGGCAACCACTGGCAGAGCCGAAGGAAGTGATACCAACCTGTTCAAGGAATTTCACTTAGTGCATGTTGGGTCATACAAGTTATATAAAATATCAAGTTTACAAAAACTAAGTAAGGGTTCGTATAAGCACCTTCTAGAAAGCGATGGGGCACGTCATTTGCTTATAAAGTGTTAAAGGGGTGATATGCATAATATTTTTTTTTTGGATTGCAGGGAATTCGGGCACAATGCTTATTGATATAGTTTAATTTTCCTCACAAGTGATTTAAAAGATATTATTGTACGAGCTATGTGAGTATGTTATTATCATTACGCTCTCAGCCCCACGTGTCCTCGCACACGACTCGAGCTGCAATCCCGCGTCGGGCGTATTGGCAAACTTAGCTTACTTATAACATATTTCACTTTTAAATACGCACCAAGATAGGCCTGCCACCCCTGTTGACAGTGAGGGGACCACCGGAGTCACCGCTGCATGTGCTTCTGGCGCCAGCACCGCTTGTGCAAATGTTGGAGCTCTGGACGATGTTAAAGGACTGTGCGCACACATTGTTCGTGATGACTGGCAGAGTAACGTGGCTCAGGAACTGGTTGGTGGTGATCGCACCCGCTGCACCTGTACAGTAAAACGCCATAAGTAAATTAAGTACTTACATGAATTAAAAAAAAAGATTTTGAACTTGATGTTTGAAATGTCTTACTGTCTCCAGTGCGACCGAAGCCAGATGCGATGGCGTTTTCTCCGGCGAAGTTCTCGTTGAGCTGGGTACCACTAGGCAGAGCGATAAGGTTGATGGTGTCTGTTGGTACACAAAATTATTTGACAATTAAATGATTGTACTACTAAAATATTAAAATTAAAGGCTGCGTCCTAATAATTTATTATTTATTATACAATTCTATTAAAATAAACTAAAACAATTGATAACATGAATGACTAATTTAGATTTACTTACTTGAGAGGCCAACATTAGAATTCAATCTGATCATGGCAATGTCGTTACGGATCAGGCTAGGGGTCCAACTGGCGTGCATGACAACGTTGTTAGTGGACAGCCTGGTGCCACCGGAGAACAAACGGATAGATCCGAGGACAACAGTGAAGCTAGTAGCCCGATTTTGACCGTCCCACCAGCAGTGAGCAGCGGTAATAACGCGGTTCGCTCTGACTAAAGAGCCTCCGCAGACACCCTGACCACCACCGAATTGAGCGAGAAGACCAGCCTGCGAAGAATCACCGAATTTTAATTTAACACATTTTGGGGTCTCTGAACAATCACTGTGCATAATGAAACTTATTATTAACCTGGTGAGGGAACTGTCCGAGGCTTGAGGCGGATCCACCGGTGATTCTGCCTTGGGCATGGCCCTCCTCCTCAGCCTTACGGATTCTCTCGGCAAGTGGTGCACCGATTTTAGACAAATATCCCCAGGCGGTGAGGTCTTCCAGATCAACGACATCCTCGAAGTCGATGTATTTTGCGGAGGCGACCGCCGCCAGAGCCAAGAGTGCCAGTGCCAAGAACTTCATCGTGCCGATATTATATTTGATATTACGTTATAGCCAACTGACGTAAAAGTGTGAGTGATTCGTATTTATAGTGCAGGTTTTAGATAGGAAAAACCTTTGAGTGATATTTTTTATTTTATCTTTTGAAAATATTATCTTAGGATGGAATATCCAAGATTGGCAAGGATTGGAAAGTCAATTCAAGATATTTATTTCATTATCATTTACAGGTATAGTCAGAAATATAAGCTACTGGTTTAAAAACTTAGGTAGGTTTCTATGAAGAAAAAGTAGCAAAAACTTCAGAGACTCTTTTTTTATCAAGTTTTTTAAATCTAGGTTACAATGTAGGTAAAGAGAAAATAAATTGTTCAAAAAATAAAGATTAAAGCCAAGGCAGTTGATAATATGTATGTATGTATGTATTTATAAATTATATAAGTATGTTTATCAGTAAGTTGTCTGGTTACCATAGTACAAGCTCTGCTTAGTTTGGGATCAGATGGCCGTGTGTGAGTTGTCCCAGGATATTTATTACTTATTTATTTATTTTATAACCAATAAGAACTGTCAGTTCACTTTTAGGTGCTTACAACGATATCTTTAGCTAAAGCTTTTTGATGGTAATTAAGGTACAGACGAAATTACAACAGCACAATAGTTTTGTAGTGTTAGTTAATTGCGTATCAGTGTGATACACGATGCTTTAAGCCTGATGCATGATGATATATATGTCACCGGAAAATAACAAGATCCGTAAGTTTATCAATCTACTAGAAAGTTTATAAACTTCCGTAGGATTCTAAACGGGATATAAATTGTAATATTTTACAGCAAATTATTAAATGTCTTATGTTTATAAATTTACCGTATGACGTCGGAAATTGATAAATTTACGAAAATGTGGACATAAAATATTACAATTTATCTCCCGTTTAGAATCTTACGGAAGTTTATAAACTTCCTAGTAGATTAATAAACTTACAGATCTTGTTATTTTCCGGTGTGTGTGTGTGTTATTTTCCGACACCTTTAAGAAATTGTTATACTAACCTTAGTTTATAGAATATTATTGTTAAAATGTATCAGTATAAACAATTGTTTAGATAAATAAATAAACACATGCATGTCTTCACCATCCCAGGATAAAGATGGCCGGAGACGACACCAAAAGAGTTTGCCCCGTTATGAGTTATAGATATTCCGGGGTTGCGGAATGCCCGGGTTTGCGGAATGTTTATAATATGTAGTTACCGTGACCCCGGAACATAAAGGGCAACCGAAGGATCATGAGTGGGTTTTAGTCAGTAAAAGTCTGATACGCCCTTCCGCCCTGCCTGGGATGGGAGAAGGCGTTTGATGATTTCCCACACCCGAAAAAAATTGGTTTTAAATATTTTTTAATAGAGGATAAAAAGTTGTATAGAAATGGATGGGCGAACAGCTAGATAGATATAGAATGAATTTTGCCGGGGCTGCGGAAAAGTTGTAATAGTAACCGCAGCCCCGAAACATAAAGGGCAACCGAAGGAAAAAGGGTGGGTTTAACTTTAGTCAGTAAAAGTCTGACACTCCTTCTTTGATCCATTTGAAGCCATCTATAAAAAAAAACTGGAATAATTTAGGGAAACACATCAAAGTAAATCTCTTTTTTTATGGTACGCACAATAACTACCTGCTCCCCTCCCCGCTGTATCTACCGCGTTTTATTTATTTTTTATTCATTTAACTTTATGCATAAACACCGTACAGAGGCCGACTTAATGCCTTAGGTATTTTCTACCAGTCTACCTTAGGGTGATGCAGAGACAAAACATAGTAGGTGCAAAAATACAGAAAAGTTACAGGAAGTTAAAATAAAATAATATAATACATAAATAAATATATAAATACACATATATATACATACATACTATATATAGAAAGTGGAGAGAGATACAAATAAATACATGGAAAAATACAGCAAATTAACTGTGAGACGAGTCTGCCAAATCCTTACTTTAGATGTGGTAGCCATACTGATATTCTGAGGAAGCGCAGGAAAACCGTTTGGATAGGGAAAGAAGATTTAAGGAAACCAGAACGGTGAGACGGACATCGCAGAAGACGTTTATTGGAAGAACGTAGATTTTTGCTGTGCGCAGAACATAAATATTGAAAGAGAGAAGTCAGTTAGGAAGGTGAACTGGGTTTGTGTAGAAGTGAAAACAAAGTGGTCAAGGCCCTTAACGCCCTGCGATTTTAAGATTGCCCGGTGTACTTACGGAGATTAAAAACGAATCAAATGCAGTTATTAAGAACACGATCAAGTTTATTGAGTAGATCTGCATTCAGGCCATAGTAACACACATCACCATAATTAATAATGGGGAAAATGAGGGACTGTACCAGCATTGCCTTTATGCGAGATGGCAGTCGCTGCGCTGGGTATAAATGAATACACAAGTACTATTAGATATGCAATTAATTATAGGTAATAAATTTTATGAACATATTATTTATTTATTACGGCAAATTGTTTGCCGATAAATTAAACCCTAATGTCTCTAATCTAATCTAGTTTAAGTTTTTCTTCTTTCTTCTTACATTTGAGCCGTGATTTGTTTTCCTTTGAAGCACGAAGTGGTGAGTTTAAACCTAAACAAGCAAGAATACACTTTTCATTATTTTTGTGTATTATTTAAAGATTGATTTGCGTTTCACTGTCATATAAGATGATGAAATACCTTTTGAGAATAGCAGAACTTTTACGCTTGACATCACCGAACTGGCCCGAGCAAATGTAGGTAGTGTAAGTATTTATATAATGCTAATGACTTCTCTAAGCTACTGGTTTAGAATTATCTGCTTAAGTGTGACACTTGATTAAACCTTCATAATTATCATAGGATTACCATTTTCGTCAGATTGTAATATTATTACCTATCATTAATCTAAGTAATCGATCATATAGTTTTATATTAGGGAAAACATACCTATTGTTGTTGTAACAAATCACTCAAATGTCCACCAAAACTATTAATATTATTCAATCCTATTTAAATCTTAGAATTATTTTAGTTACTGTCACTATACATTTTATTATTTAATTATTAAGTGCAGCAAGTATCAAGTCGTTTTCAAGAGATATAGTTGAAGGCGACTACTATGCGTCAAGTTCACGGGCGAGCTTGAATCCTCTCGATGATGTCTACGAGTTATGACTACGGGTGACTGTCTGACGTTTGACGCCAACATAGTCGGTGCCCCGGCGGCGGCGTTAATGTGGCACATTGACTGTTAGAAAGAGAACAACACCTATCTCTTATATCTATAATGACTATAGGTACTATTAACTATACTCTTTAGGAATGAAAAGGATCTAATAAGCTAATTATTTTATTTTGTTTCCTCTGATAGTTTAAAGTTGACTTACTTGAAGTAATCAATTTTATTAGTCTAGTCCAATGCTTTTCTTTTAGAGTCTTTCATCACCCACTTGGCATTAGTTGGTGATTAACTGTGCGACCCAGGAGCAGCAATTATCACGCTAATTAAATTTATGCTGTGTTATGACTAATTTACTCCATAACAACAGCTCTTTGCTCCACTACTGCACTGCGGACTAAGAGGACGCTTTTTATGGATTTAGCTGTGGTTCTCTGATCGAACGTTTTTCATCTTAATCCACGACTGGTTA
The DNA here is from genome assembly GCA_033675125.1 of Athetis lepigone. Classification (NCBI taxonomy): domain Eukaryota; kingdom Metazoa; phylum Arthropoda; class Insecta; order Lepidoptera; family Noctuidae; genus Athetis; species Athetis lepigone. Next base: position 9,469,970 of record CM066240.1, read on the forward strand.
AAATGTTGTACGTGTCTCTATAATGGTGCCGATTTTCTTGTGCACAAACTAACGTAAATTTAAGTTAAGTGCATCTTTCTCTTTCCGTTTAATTAAGAAAAGGACAGAAGATCAAATATTAGTTAAGTCCTGTCAAATGTAGACACTCTATGGATAATTTAGACGCAATTTAAAAACCTGGCGTCTAAATATACGTCAATTTTCATTTGACAGGATTAAACTAAAATGTATCTTCTGTCCTTTTCTTTAAGAAATGGAAAGAGAAAGATGCACTTAACTTAAATTTACGTTAGTTTGTGCATAAGAGAATCTGCACCAATATCTCATTTGCTTTCAAGGGCTAGATAAAGAATATAATGTTCTTTCGTTTTTTTTACAGGATATGTTTGTATTGGAATTATAAAAGCTTGATTTGATTGTCGTCCATTGGTGAACGTCATCCGGACACTATAAACACCTCTCAGATTTCAGAATTCCATCTGTCCGTCTGCATCTCAATTATATCCGGCCTGAATGTCTTCAAATTCTGTTCAACAGAAACTTTGTGCACTGCATGCATTATTACGTAATTATAACTATGTACCTATTTAAATTTTGTCATGTAACAAGCTGAGTTATTTTGATAGCACTGAAACTTATAACGACGGATTAAATAAGATATTATAATAATAATAATAACATCTGAGGAGGCTCTCGCTAGGCAGTTGGATCAAGGGCCTGATACAGAAGGCGGTACTCCTGGACACGGCGCGTATTGTTCGGAGGTTCCTCTCTACGGAGCCCTGACCACCGGTAGCTTGGACCCTGTTCCCGATGCCGGTGGGCTACTATTTTTTATATTTTTTAATGTTTATTTTTGTATTGATATTAAAAAATGTAAATTATATGTTATATGATTAAAGGAATAATAATAAATATACTGGGACAACTCACACACGGTTATCTGATCCCAAGTTAAGCTCTGCTTAGAGCTTGTGTTATGGTAACCAGACAACTGATATACATACTTATATAATTTATAAATACATACATATTATGACTTCTTAATTATTTATTTGAAAAATATCGCTGTCAGATTTACTTTTGATTCCAACAACATTTGTTGTCTAGAGTATAAAGTTTACCTTATCACTTCGATTCAGGTTTAAATAAAGATTTAATGCGTTCATCATTTTAGCGCCCCCAGAAGTGTGTGCCGTGGCAATGATGACGCCACGTTATACGCTGATTCTAATTGGCGTCGGTGTTCGGCGGCGTCGGTCCATGAGTCGATTTGACGTTTTCCGAGTGCTAACGAACGCGTTCCCAAGTACTTTGTTTACACGCTTTAGGATCGTATCACACGATATAATTTGGAAGAACATGTCTTTCTTTATTTATTTTGTTTTAAGTCGGAAGCTAAATAAAACAAACCATTTAAATTCTTTAGCTGACATAAGTAATTAAGTTTCTAAGGAGTGGAAAGACTAACAAATATTTCGACGTTAAACATGAATATTTTCTATATCACATCTTAATCTTACGCATAGCTTCAGGGGAAAGAGAATAAGAAGCTGAGCTACAGACATGGCCAAACTACAAAGGTTTCTTGTTGGCAACGGAACGGAATGGAAGTGCATAATCCGCAATACAAATTTATTTCCCTTCCATTTTTCCCATAAGCTAGCGCTCATATCTTTTACATTTAGGTTAATAGTTTAAGGTCTTGAAATGTACTGTTTTTTTTAATAGCTCCTATCGAATGGTACTCGGACTATTTTATTTAATGAGATTCATTGAAGAGGCGTGCTAAGCATTTTTTCTAAAAACCAATGCAAGTCGTTTAAAGAGGTTTTAATTTTACGTAAAGATATTTTTTTTTTTTTTTTTTTTTTTGGTGAGTGGGAAATCATCCAATGACTGCTCCCGTCCTGGGTGCGACGGGAGGGCGTGTCAGACTCTTACTGACTAAAACCCACTCATGTTCCTTCGATTGCCCTTTATGTTCCAGGGTCACGGTAACCACTATAAACATTCCGCAACCCCGGCAGGCGTTGGCCCTGTTGGGCCCCTTCCTGTGCTGACTCCTTCTCTTTGAGGCGCGCGTGGAACAAAACGCGCCATCTACGCGGTCCTGGTCCTAGCCGGGCGGCGAGCTACCCATCGCTCGCCATCCGCAGAACCGCGCCTACGGTGGCCGGTAGTCGTCTTGCGACTCTCGACGTCTTCGCCTGGGTCTTAGTCCGGGGCGAGAGGCTCGTCGTTGCCTCTCGCGCGCCGCCGCTTCCTTCACTAGCATAACTGCTTCGCAGAAGGAGGCGACGGCATCCCATTCCGTCTCGCCCCGAAGCATGGCCTGAACCAGCGCCGGGCGCGAGAGGTCACCGCCGCCGATCGCCTCTACGAGGACACGTCGATGCTCCGCCCATGCGCGGCACACCTCGACTGTGTGCTCGACCGTGTCCTCCAGGCGACCGTTACTGCAGTGGTGACACCCAGGCGTCGCTTCCGCCCGAATCCGACACAGGAACCTCCCGAACTGACCATGTCCGGTGAGGACCTGTGTCAAGCGAAACGTGAGAGTGCCATGACGCCTCTCCAGCCACTCCTCAAAGAGGGGTCTTACCGCCGCTATAACGGCGTGCCCAGCACTAGGTTGCGACAGTCGTTGTCTCCATTCCGCCATGAGATCTCGCCGGAGCTCCGTGAGCCGTGCCGCGATAACCCGCGGCATCGGGACTTCACCCCGGCGTTGCACTTCCACGCGCCACTCGTACGTGTGTGCAAGGACTGTTGCCTCCAGATCCCACGGCGGGACGCCGGCAAGGAGGCATGCCGCCTCACAGGAGACCGTGCGGTATCCCCGCACCATGCGAATGGCCATGACCCTCTGGGACGCCCTCAGAAGTCGGGCCGGAGCCGCGGCTAGATTGGGCGCCCACACCGGAGCCCCGTAGAGGGCCATGGACCGCACGATCCCGTGTAGAGCCTCCGGCAGGAGGCGTTTGGGCCACCGAGATTGGGCAGGAGCCGCTTGAGGGCAGCTCCGGCCTTCGCCAGTTTGGGGCCCAAACGTCGGAAGTGCTCCGTGAAGTTCCATCGGTTGTCGAGGACAAGTCCTAGGTACTTTATCGTCGACTCGACACCGATGTGAACCCCTCCCACCGTTATCTGAGACCCCGGAGGTGGCCGGTGCCGAGGGCCATGAAAACACATGGCCTCGGACTTGTGCAGGGCCACCTCGAGTCCCAGCTGCCGGATCCTGTCCACGACTGTCGCAACTCCACTTGTCATCAAGTCGGCCGCCGCCTGGAACGACCCTCCCTGCGCTAGGACTAGCGTGTCGTCAGCGTAGCACACTACGCTGACACCATCGGGAAGGTCGGCGCGCAGCACCCAGTCGTACCCGATGTCCCACAGGAGCGGCCCCAGGACCGATCCCTGTGGAACACCGCACGACATCCCCCGTCGACTCCACACTCCCTCGTGACCGGGGTAGATGACGGCCCTGTCCGTCAGATAGGCCTCGACCACACGACAGAGGTAGGCAGGCATCCGGTGATACCGGAGTGCCGCCACTATGCACCCCCAAGGCAGGGTGTTAAAGGCGTTGGCGATGTCGAGAGACACCGCCAAGACGACCCTGCCCTGTGCCACCGCATCCCCTGTCGTAAGGGCTCGCACGCGCATGATGGCGTCCACCGTGGAGCGTCCTCTACGGAAGCCGAACTGACCGTCCGCCAGATCCGGCCCCACCCGCATCAGCCGCTCGACGAGGCGGCTCGCAATCACTCTCTCCAAGAGCTTTGCCGCCTCGTCGAGCAAAACGATGGGCCGGTACGCGGACGGAGAGTCCGCAGGACGCCCCGGCTTCGGTATGAGGACCAGCTTCCCTGTCTTCCAACGAAGTGGGAACTGGCCCTCCTCCAAGCATGCGCTAAAGAGCCCCCTTAGTCGAGGCCCGAGAGCCCCTAAGGCCAGGACCCAGGCCTTCCCTGGTAGGCCGTCGGGTCCTGGGGCGGTGTTCTTGGCCCTAAGCCTTAGCACCGCCACTCCCAGTTCTACCTCGGTCACCTCTGGAACGTCGTCGTCGTCGCCGTCGCGGTCCGCATCGGACACCGCCGGTGGCGGAGCCATGAGCGGGGGAGAAAACTCCCCCCGCGAAGGGAACAGAGCGCTCACAACGCCCTCTACGACCTGGGGCCGGAGACTCTGCGTCAGCGGGGGGCCCGCGGTACGGAGCTTGCCCCGCACCGCCAAGTAGGGGCGCCCCCACGGATCTCTGTCCAGAGTCCCCAGCGTCTCTTGGCGGGCCGAAGCTTTGGCCCGCATAATCTCCAGTCGGAGGGCTTCCTTCGCCGCTCTGTACCCCTCGTACAGCTCCGCCTCAATGGCATCCGCATCCACAGGGCGGATACGGAGCCTGCGGTGTCTGGTGTACGGGCGTCGCGCAGCCACGCACGCCTCACGTAGTGACGTGATTTGCGGCGACCACCAGTACACCTGGCGCTGACCCCTTCCAGGCTGAACCCGGGGCATTGCCATGTCACAGATCTCGGACATGGCCTCCTGGAACCACCCAGCCTCGGCATTGATGTCGGCAGGCCTGTCCGGTGATGACACCCAGGCCTGCACTATCGAGGCTTCCAGGAGAAGCTCCCGGTCCAGCTGCTTCAGCGCCCAACGCGGACCGCTTGGGGTCCGTCGGACCGGCGCAGCGGAGGTCTGGGCGGAGACGTCAAACCGGATGTACCGGTGGTCGGAGAACGTCTCCACCTCCTCCATTACGCGCCAGTCAACGACACGCGGTGACAGAGCGGGGCTGGCGAACGAAATGTCCACCACCGACTCACCCCGCATCCGCACACACGTGGGGACGGAACCCTGGTTCAGCACGACTAGGCCCGCCTCTAGGGCCCAGTTTTCTACCATTCTGCCCCGTGCATCAGTATATCGGGAGCCCCAAGCCAAGTTCTTGGCATTGAAGTCCCCGAGAACGAGCACGGGGAGGGTTCGGAACCCGGCGACGACGACGCTCAGCTCCATGAGGGAGTTGTGGAGTTCGACGAGGGATCGGCTCGGGGAGAGATAGACGCCTACAACGGCGATCTCCCCGAACCGTGCCGCAAACGCACCCCTGTGCCCTCTTGACGCCCTCGAGGGTCGGGGTACCGGCGGCGGCCGACGAGATGATGGTCACCGAGCCGCTTAGGTCCTCCACCCAAGAATCCCTGGGCGGGACAAAGTACGGCTCGGAGACCACGGCGATATTGATCGACCACTGCGCCATGCTCTGGAGCAACAGATCCTGAGCGGCGACGCAGTGGTTGATATTCGCCTGTAAGAGGCGCAATGGGGCCATTATTGGCACTCCATTGCGGCCTCAGTAGTCGCGGCTGCAGCGACAGACGCGGCAGCGGCGGGGACGACGGGAGCAGCGGCGGCCGTGGGAGCGGCGGCAGCAGCGGGGGCAGCAGCGGGAGCGGCGGCAGAGGGCTTCCTGCCCTTGCCCCTGGCCCTGGCGGGTGGGGCGCAAGCCTTGCCCCCAGCCCGGTGATCGGCCGGCTTGCCAGTCGCCGCACATATGGAACAGTGCGGCGCGGCGGTACACGAGCCGGCCTTGTGACCGGGCTGACCGCAGCGGAAGCAGTCGGCGCTGCGGTCCACCTCCGAGGTGCATCGGACACCAACATGGTGCCCCACCTGGCACCTGTAGCACCTCAGAGGCCTGGGCTCCAACAGCTTGACCTGCGCCGAAACCCAGCCCACCAGTAACCTGCGGCCCTCCTGCGCAATGGCTTTTGCCGCCGCTGCGGGGCAACTCACGGTGACCGCTCCTACCCCGGAGCGGTCAGGGTGAATGGTGCCCACCCGTACGTCTTCAGTGGGGCACCCCCCCGCCTTGGCGACGGCGGCTGCCACCTCCTCCGCCTTGGTGGAGTCGTCCAGGCCCGAGATGCGCACATCTATGCGCATGGTAGGCCTGGACACTCGGACCTCCTCCGCCGGCAACGACGCCCGGAGCTTTTCCGCCAGGGCGTCGGCGATGGGGCCGCTGGTGGCTCCGGGAACCTCCAGCATGCGGGCTCCGGTCGCCGTGACCCGGAGCCGCAGGCCTTCGGCTACGCCGATCTCAGCCAGGTCCACCGCCGCTTTCGCCCTCGAAAGGACGGACCCGTAGGTCACGCCCTTCTTCTCCGCCTCCGGCTGCAGGGTGATTACCACCGCTGCAGTCTTTGGAGTGCGGAGCCTGGCCGCAAGGCTATTAGCCTTGCGGCGCTCCTTCTGCCTTTGCCGTTTCCTCGCGGCCCTGGCCGCCTTGGCCGCCTTCTTTTGCTCCCCGGCCACTTGCCAGCGGCCGGCGTCGGCCGGAGGCTCGGCAGCCGACGAGGGAGGGGGCGGCGGTGGGGCACGCTGTGCAGCTGCACTCGCTGCGGGTGTCCCCACCGCTTTGGGCTTTGCCGCCTTGCCCTTACTGGGCGTTGCGGCCTTGCCTCTTGCCTGCTCCGACGCGGCGGCACGCCGCCCCGACGTGCCCGCCGCAGGGGTCGCGGCCACAGCGGCAAAAGACGCCGCTGGCCGTGCCGTTGTTGCCGCCGGGACCGCTCGATCGGCCGCGAGCGGGGGCCGGAGGGCCCTTCCTTCCAGCACCGAAAATCGGCGCTGGAGGTCCGCCATGCCCTGGACCAGGGCCTGGAACGCGGAGTCCCGCTCCCTTGGCTCCTCCCCTCGGGGCGCGTCCCCCCGGAGCTTGGCCAAATCGGCGCGCAGCTCCGCGTTCTCCTTTTGGAGTCCTTCGATTGCGGCCCGCATAGCGGCCAGCTCCGTGCCCGCCGTATTCTCCGCGTTAGCCGCTGCCAAGATCTCGGCAGTGGCATCGGCGATGGCCCTGTCTTTCGAGCCCTTCTTTTTTTTAAGGGCTACAGAGACCAACGCCGAGGTCACCACCTCCGCCAGTCTATACGTGCGCTCCGGTTTGGAGCTCTCCGCAGTAGTAGATGCGCCGTTAGCCTGCGCGGAAGCCGCTCCAGGGTGACGCCCCTCTGCGGCGAGCCTTTCTGCTCGCCGAGCTGCCTCCTGCGCGGGGAGCTTTTTGGGGGCCGGTGCCGCCGCTTCGCTGTCGGAGGACGACGAGGCGCCCTCCGACACCGCCCGCTTCCGGCTGCGGTCCCTCCTACCACGGATCGAGCTGCCAGAGCTCGATCCCTCCGAGTCCGAGCCACCAGGGCTCGACCCCAACGCCGCGTCGGTCTCCGACCGCGGTTCTCCCTTCCTACCGTTTTTAAAAAATTTGGAATTGTCTGTCATGATAAGTCCCACGAGTGTGGGGGATTTAAAAAGTCCACCCAGGGTAACCCCCTGTCCCTGGGCAAGTGTACATTTGTAACCCAACCAGAGGGTCCACCGATTCCCTGGCTGGGGGTGCGCTAGAGACTGATGCGCCGTCCACAAATAGACGACACTACTCCTCAGCCATTCGTACCTTCGCCACGCACCAGAACTTGGTATTAGAGGTAATTTTTTATAGAGGTTGTCTACCTCGCGGCCCGGGCGGTTAAGCCAAGGCCCTCGACCCCCGTCGAAAGTCAGAGACATGACCGTAACAGTCTTCGGGGCTACGAGATCAACGGGGGCAGCTAGGGGTGACGACCCCCAGCTGCCTGCTCTGCGGCAGGGTAAGTGCACACAGAGCCCGTTCCCCGACTCCAACACACACTGCCCTCTGCTACTCAGAGGGACAGGTGGTGGAGTCCTCCGCGACAGAATATTCGAAAGTGTGCAACGAGACCCCACAGGCACAACGTACCGTGACGAGTCGTTGCACACCTCCCGGGGTGCACCGTCCCTCGGACTGGCCTTCGCCCCGGACGGATCCATAAGCGAACTCCAGCCCTCGGGCACTCGAGGAGGTTTTCTGTCCATGCACCCCTACGTAAAGATATTAAACCCGTCGTTATATTTTTACGCATTAAGGTGATAACATTATTAATCACAGAGACTTGATCTTATTAATCAGAATAATCCGACTAAGGATCTAGATAATGTCAAACATGAAGTTTACTCAAACACAATCAACAAAAAAATCACTAAATTCATTATTAGTCCAGTTATTTTAGCTATTTTAATCCCCAATCTGCGGAAAAATTCCTAGTGAGCTGAATTTTGTATACACCTTTATTATGGCATTATAATGGAGATGTGAAAAATCGACATTGATATCGTGCCGGCTAAAAAAGTTATAAAGGTCAAAATGTCACAAAAATCAGTTTTTCGTGAATATCTCGCGATCTATTCTAGTTCTAGTGCTGTATGTAGTAAATTTTACTAACAACACACTTACAAACATGAATAAAAAGCAATAGGGTGTATGCCTTGATATACGCCGTACGGTATACAAACCGTGTGTGAGTACATTCTAGTCTCTACTTTAAAAACGGTTAATTCTACAGAAAAATGTAAGAGACACTTTTTGAAGACAATTTCACGACAAACAATTTTATGATGACATTTATTGACGATGACGTCCGAGCAATAGATCGCGAGTGACATTTTGACCTTTATAACTTTTTTAGCCGGCACGATATCAATGTCGATTATTCTCATCTCTATAATAATGCCATAATAAAGGTGTATACAAAAATTCAGCTCACTAGGAATTTTTCCGCAGATTGGGGTTTAAAATAGCTAAAATAACTGGACTTATAATGAATTGAGTGATTTTTTTGTTGATTGAGTTTGAGTAAACTTCATGTTTTGACATTATCTAGATCCTTAGTCGGAATAGTCTGGGATGACAATTAGACATTAAATGTGGACGAAACGGGAAAAAAACAGTTAACAAATAATCATTACTTTGCTAATTATAGTACTTTTTATGACAATTATTGTATCAGAATAAATAAAAAGATCACAAGGTAAACATAAAGGGCGGAGAGGAAAAAGGTGTACAGCCCAGTCCAAAGTTCTGATGTGCTTTTTACGAATTTGAACTTACAACTTGTATCTTTGCCACTCGTGCCGCCATTTTAGAAAAATGTGAAATCTAAAAACAGTTTTTGTTTACTTTTCGTTAAAAAACTCATTATCATTTTTATCACACCGCTATGAGACAAAATAAGTTTTTCAAGAGACCTAATCGGCAGGCGATAAATAAATAAAAAAAAAATGTAATTCGCCTTCACTTCGTCGTCCTTCGAAATATCACCATAAAATTTCTTTTGTTTACATCATCCATGACAGGATTATCAGTTTCATGCCAGTTACTAGTAAAAATGTTATCACATTTATTTATTTAAAAAGCATGTAGCGCACGTAGCAAATAAAAGTAGCCTAACCCTAGAGCCTTACACACAGCGGAGTACGTTGACTGTTTGTCTGTCTTTGTCTGTCTGTCTTTCATATAAGGCTTTCGGGATTCTCAACAACTTTCAACTTTGAACTTCTTCAGGCAGGTGGTTTTTATAAATTTTCCTTACCAATTGTTTGTGATACTACTACAACAAAAATGTGTACAAGTGCTTAAAAAATATAATATCAAGTTTCAGATTTTCTTGGACTATTTCAAACATTATCGGCGCTTGTTTACTGATTAAAAGTCGGCCTTTTAAGAGACTCTTAGTAGGTATAATTTGTCTTTTGAAAAGCCGCTTTTTTACATAGTATGTTGCTACCTATACTTGTTGTTAAAATAAACTCACTTTCTAAGTCTAATACTGGAATCTCTGATAGTTAAAATCACAAGTTAATATGGGACAAAATCTACTTGTTAAACGTGTTACCACCTATAGCGACAAACTATTTGGTAAATAAATCCTGTTTCCCGATCCTTTTTTTTGGCGTGGGGAAATCTTCATTGGTCCTTCTTAAGAAAACGTATCTTAGACACCTACTTAAACCTACTGTTCCTCTCGCAACCATGCTTCGGGTACCCGATATACACTCGAGGTATGATCCACACTCCCGACAAGCATAGTCAGTGAGCCCTTTCGCTATGTGTGGCCTGTTCTGCAAAAGCACGTTAGCCTACTGGGAAACGCATAGAACAAAGCACGCAGCCATCACAGTTTTATATCTGGTCAGCAGGTCCCTCTTTATGATGGCTGGTGATCGTTGAGTGCTCTCCAGCGTCGGCCACCCTTCTGCTAGCTGCGCTTTGGTGAAGTGAGAGATTTGCTCCATCTCTCTCTTCGCTGCCTACTTTGCATGCATCATCTCGCAAAAGTAGGCACCAAAATCCTATGCATTTGACGTTGCTCGGCCTGGGAATCTGAGAATCCAGGACCCATATGTTTACAGTAGCGTTTGCGAAAACGAGCAAAACGAACGGTTTATCGCGCCGTCCTTAGATATATCTGAAGATTAAATCAGCGCGATAGGCTGGGAAGTACAGTATCAATTGATCAAATTAACAAAAATATCACTCTAATTAAGTAGTATTTTAGATTAACTAAACCTTGTTATAAAAACATGCTCTATAAAAAGGAAGCGACCGAACTTTTATGTTAGTTAGATATTAGCACGATGAAGTTCTTGGTACTGGCACTTTTGGCTTTGGCGGCGTTCGCCTCCGCAAAATACATCGACTTCGAGGATGTCATTGATCTAGAAGACCTCACCGCTTACGGATACTTGTCTAAAATTGGTGCACCGCTTGGTGAGAGAATCCGTAAAGCTGAAGAGGAGGGAGACGTCGTAACCAGAATCGCCGGTGGTAGCATCTCGAATGCCGGACAGTTCCCTCATCAGGTAATAGATCAGTTTCAATATTCACAACGATAGGTTAGACAACTACATTATGTATTAAAATCAAATTCTGTCATCCTTCGCAGGCTGGTCTTCTCGCTCAATTACCTGGTGGTCAGGCGGTCTGCGGAGGTTCTCTAATCAGAGCAAATCGCGTTGTTACCGCTGCTCACTGCTGGTGGGACGGTCGTAACCAGGCCACTAGCTTCACTGTTGTTCTTGGATCAATCCGTATTTTCTCCGGTGGTACCAGGGTGACCAACGTTGTGAACGTTGTTATGCACAGCAGTTGGACCCCCAGCCTTATCCGTAACGACGTTGCCGTGATCCGATTGACCTCTAACGTTGCAACCTCAAGTACGTTGAATCTTTCTATTGTTATAGTGTTTATTTTTACAGATATAAAAAACTGCTGCAGTGATATTGACTATTATATTACTAGCTTTTGCTCGCAACTTCATCCGCGTGGAATAATAGTTCTTGTTCCCGGAAGATTTCCGGGATGAAAACTATCCTATATCCTTTCTCGGATCCCAGATTATATCTGTACTTACCAAATTTCATTCAAATCGGTTCAGTGGTTTAGGCGTGAAGAAGAGACAGCAAGAAAGAGTTACTTTCGCTTTTATATATATTCGTCATTTGAATGATGATATTTATATACTTACAGCCAACATCGCCATCATCCCTCTGCCAGCTGGTGCCCAGCTCAACGAAGACTTCGTCGGAGAAAATGCCATTGCATCTGGTTTTGGTCGCACCGGCGATAGTAAGAATTTTTAAACATCATGTTCTGAATCTAAAACTAATGTTTATTTACTGAATTTTAATGGTTTAAAAATTTAATTCTACAGCTGCATCAGGCGCCATTTCTACAACTCAGAGCTTGAGTCACGTTACCCTGTCAGTCATCTCTAACGATGTGTGCATAGCTTCCTACCCCGGTACCGTTCAAGCCTCAAATATATGCACTAGTGGAACTGCTGGCAGAAGCACGTGCGAAGGTGACTCCGGTGGTCCCCTCACTGTCGTCAGGGGTGGCAGGGCTATCTTGGTTCGTATTTAAAAACTGATTTTACAAACACTTTATACTACAATCTTATGTGTATATTATCTTTGTGAACTAGATCTTTTATGACTAGTGTTATCAATGAAGTACTATCTTGATTTTCTTCAACAGATTGGTATTACTTCCTTCGGGTCTGCCCGCGGTTGCCAGGTCGGAGCCCCTGCAGCTTTTGCCAGGGTCAGCTCTTTCGCCACCTGGATCAACAGTCAATTGTAAATGGTATATCAGTGAATGTTACCATGAAGTTAATATTATAAATAAATCTATCTTCTTAAATATGTATGTGTGTATGTGTGTGTTAATTATCACGCACGGCCAATAGAGACTACTTTTTGGATTTTATAATCAATTCTGTGAATTGCAGAAGCCATCTAGTACTAACGGGAAAACACACAATCATGATCATTACACACAGTTTGCCCTGAGTGGGATTCGGACCCTATGGCTGCCTGACAAGGCTTATAGCCCCACAAACTTGGATTTACGTTTAAACTGACCCATCTTGATATTTAAAACACAAAATTACGTCCTCTGACAAATTATACACCAAATGTAATTTTTCAATTTACTGTAAATGATACTTACGTCTTGCTCATGAAAATTTTGATGTACAGTTATAGGGTTGTAGGAGTTGTGATCCCTTCATTTTGACGCACACGAATTGCCTTTTAGTCATTTCTTTAGAAAGCTATAATACGGTATTTGACACTATTAACCGATAAATCTAAGACATAATTTTTTTAAAACCTATTTTATTATTAGTCCTAACTCCTATCCGCATCGGATTTGTTTTTAATTTACTGTAAAATTGGATTTTTAATCGCTGTGTAATCAATAAATAGTTAGTCAATAGGGTTGCTAGCTTGTGACGTCACAAGGTGATATTGCCATTCAAAATCTATAGGAGAATCACGTTTTGACAGTTCATAAAAAGTACGTCAATTGATGATGGTGTCAAATAGTGTTTAGGGTGAACAAAAGTTGGCAGCTTAAAAACTTAACTTCCTGTACCTACATAAAAATGAGGATATGACATGACACACCTTATTATGATTTTAATTTAAAAACAAAAACTTTCTAAGTAGCAGACTATTAAGTAGTGTTAAGTGTAGTGTTCACTCAACTGGCCTGGTCGATAAACTATACCATTAGCCAATAAAGGATTGTTATAGCAGGTATAAGACTTGATATTCTTATAGATAAAACTTATGTAAATTTTATATTTTAAGTGTAAGTTTTAATCAGCGATAGAAAAATATTTCAACTGTTCAACATATAATATAATAGCAGGTTATGCTATGTATGCCTGGAACAGACTGTGCTACGCGGATGACTTGGTGTAGCTGAGCCCATCGATCAGTGCACTTAAGAGGCTACTTCGCCTCTGTAAAGTCTATGCGGTGGCTCACGGCCTTAGGTACAATGCGACCAAGAGCGAGTTAGGTACTGGTTTTTAAAGCGGGTAACAAATATCATGAGACTTTTTCATCAGTCACCTTGGGAGGCGCTCAGCTTTCCAGGGTCACGAAGTTCTAATATGTATGTTGGGGCTTCCGCGCTTTTGCAGTGCATCGGGGATATTTTGTAGCTGTTATTATGTATGTTTGAATGTTTTGTGTATAAATGTGTATATTTATTTACCTATGGACTTATGGTCTGCAAGAAATTGTATTATTATTATAATACATAATTTTTTAAGTGGAGATAATTGAAGGGATGGAGAGTAACATAGGCTACTTTTTGTCTCTTTCTAACGCGAGCGAAGCCGCGGGCAGAAGCTAGTATTATAATATGATATATACATATTATTAAAAAAAATATTATTTTATAATAATATGTTTATATACATATTATTATAAAAAAATATTATTTTATAATAATATATGTATATATACATATTATTATAAAAAAATATTATTTTATAATAATATGTATTTTATTATAAAAAAATATTATCGACTTGTATGGTGTTAATGCTCAAATTGACTCTACGTTATAGTTAGAAAACGTTTTTATGAGAAAAAGTAAAGAGCTGTTTTTAGGGCTTTCCCGGCAATTATTCGATTTTTTCTCGCCGTAAAAACCATCCTTGAACTTCAACGAACATTTTAAAAAAGAATCAGCCAAATCGGTCAAGCTGTTTTCATGCTATGTCGTGGACAACGGAAAACGGGTTTCATTTTTATATATATAGATATGACAACTCTAGAGATGTATATACGTGGAGTACTCATGCATATTATGACGATAACCACTTTTATAACATTTTGAATCGTTATATCTCAGAAACGGTGTTGTTACATTTTTAAAGATAATTTTATAATCTTCAATTTTGTCTAAGGTACTTTTAAGATAAAACTAACCGTTTTGCTGAAAATCACGGAAAACTATTTTTTTTTTACCTTTGACCTTGAATATTTTTTTTCCATACACGGGAATGATGGGGAACTTTTAGATATTGTTTATGTTTAGAACAATTTTACTGATTTCAGCTTGTTGGGACTATATGTAACTTCACTCTCACTGTTTGTTTTTTTTTTTTGCAATTATCAGACTAATTTTGTGCTAAGATTGATTGATAAACAACGACTACTACTACTACTGTAACAAATACACAATTTTCAAAATTTTCTAAAATATCGTGTAGATGTAACGATGAAGCTGGTTCTTCTTACTGCCCCGCCAAAATTCTAACCCTATATAGAAGGATCAACAACAATTAAATTAAATTTTATCATCATTCAACTCTATTACACGACAGCTGTATTAACGGCTATTCAACATTACTAATATATCTGTTACATAGGCCGGATATACCTTGAACAGTATCGGTCGTACTATAGACTTTGATTGGACATGCAAGAACATAATGAAGATAAACATCTACAGTAGGTATGTATATATAACGCATTTATTTTTAATCAATATAAAAACTACGATAAATGACTAATTACATCACTTTCTGTAATCAACAATGAACAACAATGTAAATAGAAATTTTAAAAATAAAAAACGTAATCCAACCAAGTCTTATTATCCACTAGCGACCCGTCGCAGCCTACAGCTTACTTAGGGTGTTACAATCTTTGAAAATCCTGGCTTTTCTCTATTATAGTGTATGCCCGTATTATACACATCACTAACATTTTTCTTGAGTAATTCTGTCCATTAAAAAACCGCATTAAAATTCGTTGCGTAGTTTAGTGTTAAAGATTTTGGCACATATAGGTACAGACAGCGGGGAGTGACTTTGTTTTATATACTATTTATTGATACCTCCTCTTATTGGTATTTTTCTCTTTTGTTAATGCCTTATTTGAATTATCTCTATCAGGTTATTTCTACTTTTTTAGAGAAATTTTAAGTATAAAGTCAAAGTAACTGAAGGTCAAGTAGATTACCCAATACTTTTCTTATCTTCGGTTCTGTTCCTTTTCCTAGGTTTCTTGAAGTTAAGTGATGTTAGTATATCAATCTCATTTTTATCTCGAGCATGAATCTTCTCATTCTAGCAGATTTACCTTCTTGACTATATTTTTGTATTATTCGTCGAGGCGTTGCTTGGGTTATGCGATGAAGGTGCTAAAGCCTTATACAGGTCAATCGTCTTTTTTAAGCCCAAGCCTTTATTTAGATATTGGGTCAAAAAAATCATCAGCCCATGTAGTACACTCTTAAGATGCTGAAGGCTGGCTGGATGGTTTAACCTGTGCGAATATCTTTGGGCTAAAGGTTGGTTGATGACTGGTTGAATTATGGAGGTAATGGATGGTCTGTAAACTTTGCTGCCTTAAAATCAGATTCAGAGACTACAAATTGAGCGCATGGAAATATGGAATCCAACACAATAGTGTTAAAATATAAAAGTGGTCAAAAATGCGTTTCTAACTGAATCTTTGTATAAATAATAAGCATTATTTCAAGCGAAGGCATACACATTTATAGTAATAAGTTTCACTTTTAATAATAAAACCAAAACTAAAATTTTACCGCTTATTCGTTTATTTAGCTGCTGAAAGACCGTGTCAAAAGCAGCAGGTATTTTAATGTTAATCCTTAGATAATGTTTACAATAGATAACATTAGAAAATATCACACTAATTAGGTTTTACCTAAACATTATCAGAAACATGCACTATAAAAACGAATCACTCACGCTTTTTTGTTAGTTGGCTATACCAATATCGGCACGATGAAGTTCTTGGCACTGGCACTCTTGGCTCTGGCGGCGGTCGCCTCCGCAAAATACATCGACTTCGAGGATGTCGTTGATCTGGAAGACCTCACCGCCTGGGGATATTTGTCTAAAATCGGTGCACCACTTGCCGAGAGAATCCGTAAGGCTGAGGAGGAGGGCGAAGCCCAAGGCAGAATCACCGGTGGATCCGCCTCAAGCCTCGGACAGTTCCCTCACCAGGTTAATAATAAGTTTCATTATGCACAGTGATTGTTCAGAGACCCCAAAATGTGTTAAATTAAAATTCGGTGATTCTTCGCAGGCTGGTCTTCTCGCTCAATTCGGTGGTGGTCAGGGTGTCTGCGGAGGCTCTCTAGTCAGAGCGAACCGCGTTATTACCGCTGCTCACTGCTGGTGGGACGGTCAAAATCGGGCTACTAGCTTCACTGTTGTCCTCGGATCTATCCGTTTGTTCTCCGGTGGCACCAGGCTGTCCACTAACAACGTTGTCATGCACGCCAGTTGGACCCCTAGCCTGATCCGTAACGACATTGCCATGATCAGATTGAATTCTAATGTTGGCCTCTCAAGTAAGTAAATCTAAATTAGTCATTCATGTTATCAATTGTTTTAGTTTATTTTAATAGAATTGTATAATAAATAATAAATTATTAGGACGCAGCCTTTAATTTTAATATTTTAGTAGTACAATCATTTAATTGTCAATTAATTTTGTGTACCAACAGACACCATCAACCTTATCGCTCTGCCCAGTGGTACCCAGCTCAACGAGAACTTCGCCGGAGAAAACGCCATCGCATCTGGCTTCGGTCGCACTGGAGACAGTAAGACATTTCAAACATCAAGTACAAAATGTTTTTTTTAATTCATATAAGTACTTAATTTACTTATGGCGTTTTACTGTACAGGTGCAGCGGGTGCCATCACTACCAACCAGTTCCTGAGCCACGTTACTCTGCCAGTCATCACGAACAATGTGTGCGCACAGTCCTTTAACATCGTCCAGAGCTCCAACATTTGCACAAGCGGTGCTGGCGCCAGAAGCACATGCAGCGGTGACTCCGGTGGTCCCCTCACTGTCAACAGGGGTGGCAGGCCTATCTTGGTGCGTATTTAAAAGTGAAATATGTTATAAGTAAGCTAAGTTTGCCAATACGCCCGACGTGGGATTGCAGCTCGAGTCGTGTGCGAGAACACGTGGGGCTGAGAGCGTAATGATAATAACATACTCACATAGCTCGTACAATATCTTCCAAATCACTTGTGAGGAAAATTAAACTATATCAATAATGATTGTGCCCGAATTCCCTGCAATCCAAAAAAAAATCACCCCTTTAACACTTTATAAGCAAATGACGTGCCCAACTTATTTTTCATCGCTTTCTAGAAGGTGCTTATACGAACCCTTACTTAGTTTTTGTAAACTTGATATTTTATATAACTAGTATGACCCAACATGCACTAAGTGTAATTCCTTGAACAGGTTGGTATCACTTCCTTCGGCTCTGCCAGTGGTTGCCAGCGTGGATTCCCTGCCGCCTTCGTCAGGGTCACCTCTTTCATCAGCTGGATCAACGGTCAACTCTAAACGTATCATCAGAAAATGTTACCAAATTAGTTAGGTTATCAAGGAAAAATGATATTCTTAAAATAAAGCGAACTTTTAACTATAAAATGTCTTTAATTTCTCTGGTGGTGTTGTTTAAAACCATAATGAACAATAGTGGTTAGGGTTTGTAATTTTCTAACCTTAATCTATATATTGCAGAAAGAATATATCGTAAGATCCTTTGCAGTTTTTCAAACTAAAGAAAGATATGATATCTAGATAGATATCTAATACTAACTATTCGTGCAATGTCCAATCCTGATTTAAAACAACAATCTAAAATGTTTCAAGGCCAACCAAACGATAGAGATTGTATAACAAGGGCGCAAAGTAATGTTTTTACGGCGTGGGCGTTTTTTCAAAGTGGTATACTTTAAAAAAACGCCCTCGCCGTATGGCCCGAGCCAAAAATATATTTTGCACCCGAGTGATCACTCTACTTTTCATCACTAAAAGGCGCTTCACACTTTATTGTAAAATTATTTGCGTTGCATTTCTTGCACCATTTCTAATGATTTAAGGAGTTAATTCTATACTTTCACTGTCACTGCTTGAACTCATTTTTCAATAAAATACAAATTAAATACAATCCGTAAAAATTTTTACGTGAACGTGGGCTGTATATAAATTGCATGTTTTATTTCTTTTTAAGATTTTTTTTATTGTGTTTTTATTTAGCGGCGACGTGACTATGGTATTGGCCGTCGTATCAGCCATTCATTATTTAAACAATATTTGCGATCGATTTATTTAGGGCTGAGCATTAAGACGTTTCAAATTCAAATAGTTTTTAGGCGCACTTAATATAACAGGGCTTAAAAGAACTATTATAGGCCTGCCACACTATGCCCCTCGCGCTGCTCATCGCTCTGCTCCTCGCGCTGCCGCGATGTTTCCCTTTCTGTCCACACAGTGCTCTACTCGCGCAATTAATCGCGGAATTAATCGCGACGATCCTCACTTGTCATTTGCCTTTGTGAGACAATGGACGATTAAATTGTGGCTGCGTGAGTGCTATTCATCTACACTAATATTATAAAGAGGAAAACTTTGTTTGTATGTTTGATTGTAATGAATAGGCACAAAAACTACTGGACCGATTTTAAAAATTCTTTCACTGTTTAAAGCTACGTTGTCCACGTCCACGAGTAACATAGGCTATATAATATCACGCTACGTCCCACGGGAGCGAGGCAGTAACCAAAAACCTAACGTAACGCGGGTGAAATTATATCAATGTCGTAAACAGAAATAGGTGTACATCCTCATCGTCGTGCTCGCCAACTCAGTTGGTGAATAACATCTATTCATCGCAATAGAACAATATAACAAGTATTCATTTTAGGAAAGTGGCCTAAAAATCACCTGTACAATCTACGCATTTTTTTTTGTATCTGTTTAATATAAAGACATCGATTTTTTTTTGTAGTAAGTATATAAGTCACCATGTCATCAACTCACTTAACAAGAAAATTTGCATTGTATCAATAATAGTTATTTTTTAATTTATTAAAAGCTATTTTTTGTTACTAATATCGAAACATGGTTAATATTAAAACTTTCTCATTTGACCATTCTATGGCGCTTGGCGCCGACATAATTTTCAATTATGTCGTAGAAAATGCCAAAACTGTGTACACACGCGTGCGTCTTGCGTGAGCGCTCGATGCGATATATGCGACCGCGCGATTATGTGGCCAGCCACTCGCTGGTCCTTTGACTCGCGCCCAAAAAACCGACAAAATAGGAAGCGACCGACGGGCATGAACGCTGCCACACTTCGTCTCTGCCTCCTTTCCTCGTTACTTCCCATGCCACTCTTCGAGTGGCCGTGTGGAATGTAGGATAGCCAATAAACTAAAAAATAATAATATGTTGTCTATTGTCTATTGCAGATGCTAATATTTTTTTTTTTGGTGAGTGGGAAATCATCCAATGACTGCTCCCGTCCTGGGTGCGGCGGGAGGGCGTGTCAGACTCTTACTGACTAAAACCCACTCATGTTCCTTCAATCAATCAATCAAATCTGTCATTTGCATAATACAGGTATAAAAGATGTTACAAATTCCTCCTTCCTTCGATTGCCTTTTATGTTCCAGGGTCACGGTGACTACTATACACATTCCGCAACCCCGGCAGGCGCTGGCCCTGTTGGGCCCCTTCCTGTGCTGACTCCTTCTCTTTGAGGCGCGCGTGGGACACTAACGCGCCGTCGACGCGGTCCTGGTCCTAGCCGGGCGGCGAGCTACCCATCGCTCGCCATCCGCAGAACCGCGCCTACGGTGGCCGGTAGTCGTCCTGCGACTCTCGACGTCTTCGCCTGGGTCTTAGTCCGGGGCGAGAGGCTCGTCGTTGCCTCTCGCGCGCCGCCCGCCGCTTCCTTCACTAGCATAACTGCTTCGCAGCAGATGCTAATATTCACGAGAGCTGATGTAATATTTTCTCCACCGAGTTATAATAAATAAATAATTTACTACTGCGCTATAGTTTTGCTCTGCCAACCAATGATTTTATATATACAACTGCCAACCCATTATCCATCACAGGTTATGGGCCCAGAGTACGCGAGTGCAAAATTACGGCATATAATAATCTACGAGAGATTTTCGTTGGCTGTGTTGAGAGTTCGAAACGCCATTGTTTGTCGAGTTTGCCGGTCGTAAGTAAGAGTGGAAGAAAATGGATATGCCGCATCCGCAATCATTATCTGGAGTCAAACTAAATGGAAGTGCGACATGGTGTACCTGGAAATTCCAGGTGAGAGTTATTCTGCAGGCGAAAGGCCTATTTGAGGTTGTGGATGGTTCCATACCTAAACCCAGTAAAGACAAACCGGGTGAGTTTCAAGAGTGGGTTAATAAGGATAGCAAGGCGCAGAGTGGGATTGTTTTCCATTATTGACCAGAGTATTATGACGCATTTGCTTACCACTACTACGTCTGCCGAGATGTGGACTAAGTTACACAATATTTATGAGAAGAAATCGTCTACCGAGCGACCACGAAGATAAGAATCAAACCACGAAATCACAGGAGGAGATATGTTTAGAGATAAAAGGATACCTAAGAGGATGTCAAAATCAACCGAATTAAAAGCACTGCTAAAGTCCAGCAGAACCAATACTGTAAGTAGTCGATTTTCCGTAGCCAGTCGGATGTCATCAGTTATTTTGAGCAAGGCAGACACAGTGCTATGGCTAGGACGAAATCCGGACTGATAGGGACTAAGCAGGTTATTAGAGGAGAGATAATGCCACAGTTGATTATTAACAACGCTCTCAAGGACTCTGGACAAAATTGGGAGTATTGAAATAGGAATGAAATGGGATACTGAAGAAGGATTTCAAACCTTAGGAAGAGGCAAGACGTGGGCCTTCTTCCAAGCAGACGGGAAAGTACTTGTAAACAAGGAATAATTTACAATGTGTAAATTATTCCTTGTGTGTGTGTGCGTGTGTGATATTACAGGAATTAGGTCGTCAAGGATGGGAAGGAACATCTTAAGTTGCAGACCATCATCACCTACTGCTTTTGTAGAAATAGACGTGATGGCCCGCTTAATATCCCCTTCTGTGACTGGGTGAAAAGAGAACGAAGTACATAATGGCAAAGGAAAATTAGAGATATTGTCAGGAGCGGAAGATTTAACGGCATTGTCCAAAATTATTGGTGAATTGAAAATTGAGCATTTAATATGTCCAAGTCGATATCAGGCATGTTGTCATTCGTAGCTTTGCCGATTTCAAGAGATTCGTCCTTTGATTTCAAAAAGTTTAATTTAATGGTTTTCCTCTAACTAAATTAATCATATTTGTTTGAAGCGTTTGAATTTTATAAATGACCCTATTAATTGACGTCATAAAAGTACATTTTGTTGTTTTTTTCGTTTCTGCCCGTTTGATTCCCGGTAGTGGCACATTTTCAAAGTGATACGTTTTTATGGGCCCTGGATGAAAATTACTTTAAAACGTTATGATAGATTATTTTACTTAAAGGAAACATTGCCTTATTATTTAAAAGATTTAAAACTACATTTAAATATTTTCGAAAATTCGTTTGTTTGGCTTAAAATGGAAAAAACAAAATCCTGTACTTTTATGACGTCAAATAATAGGGTTATTCGTAAAGATCAAACGCTTCAAACAAATATGATTATTTTAGTTAAAGAAAAACCATGAAATTTAACTTTTTGAAATAAAAGACGTTTGCTGTTGAAATTTTCATTCAATTAAAATAAAATTCTTAAGATTTTTATGGTTTTCCATTAATGTGATTACCCATGTTTGTTAGAGAGATTTAGTCCTTATGAATAGCCCTAACATTGGATGCTATAAAAAACTTTTTCCAAAAAAAAGAACCGTCTTCAAAAACTAAAAACCCAAAAATAACTAAAATTTCGGAAGTCGGTGGCTTCTCTTTTAACAGTTAATTTGTGTTGCCACTTGCCACCGACTTCCGAAATTTTAGTTATTTTTGGGTTTTTAGTTTTTGAAGGCGGTTCTTTATTTTTGGAAAAAGTGTTTTACTTTTTAGTGTCGACTCCCAATGTCTGACTGTGTATATCAGTATGAAACGAAAATAGAAACTTGAAGAAACGCACACTTCGTCTATGTAATATACATAGACGATGTGTGCGTATCTCAAGTTTTTTGGTTCTTGGTGAATTTTTCGAGAAGCACTAAACCGATCGCCAAAAAATTTATATGGAACCACTCCTGAATCATGACCTATCAAACAAAAAAAGAACCATCAAAATCCGTTTACAATTGACGGAGATATCGCGTAACAAACATACAAAAAAAAAAACATACAGACGAATTGAGAACCTCCTCCTTTTTTGAAGTCGGTTTAAAAACACAAAGTGTTACTTTTTTGGATTTTAGCAGGTTCGATTCCCGACTGTGACAGGCGAATTTCCAAAAAAAATTTAAATGCAGTTTTGTTTCTTTTAATAATAAATAAACGTTTACTTTAAGTAAAATAATATATCTTAACGATTTAAGGTAGTTTTCTTCCAGGGCCCATTAAAACATTCCACCCTGTATATAATAATAGTTTAATCATACCAGCCTATTACTGTCCTACTGCAGATCACCATGCTTGCTTAAGGCGAATTGGCGATTTTGAACTTATCTGTACTGATATTATACTTCAGGCTTCGTCCTCGGGATTAGCTAATAAGACTTGTAGTACCGCCTAGTGGTTCGCCAGTCTCACACAATAGTTGAGGGTAGAAAATAAAATTAAAAAATACATCTCACGTCAACAAGGCAGTTGACCGACCTGCTTGCTTCATTCGCTTTTTAGTGCCTGCCACGATCACACGCTCGCGTCTCAAAAGTGCTAATTGTTTATTCCAAGTGCTTATCCAACATGCCTAAACGGAAACGTGAAGAAGATTACGATCATCTGCTGCGGTAGTTATTGAAATTAGAAAAGATAGTGTTACGAAGATGCCGTAAGTACGCTGAGTTGTTCCAACTCGCTTGATACTCGTTCCCACTCGGAGTCTCCAGGTCAGTCATTGTGTATTTATTGTTTGTTAGTTTTATTGCTGCCGTACAAAGCCCGTTTAATAACGAGCTGGCGGTAAATAAGTCGCCATAATGCATGTCCCTTGGGCAACGATTTTACTTGCCTTATTTACTTTTACATACATATCAAGTGTATCAAAACTTTTTTGTCACGGTTTTATGTTTACTAAGAAGTAACTTGTAGATACTTACTTATGCAATGTGTAACTGAATTAATGCACTTTGAGAAAATAGTTTGTTCAGAATCGTTTACTGAATCGATTTTTGTAATTTTTAATATAGGTAATATTTTATCCCAAAAATAATTAAAACTACGTAAACTGCTGTCACACTTCCGCTGTACAGTAAAAAAAAAAAAAAACTAAAATGGATGAAATACCTACTACGCTAGACCCTTATGCAAGTGCGACTGTGTGCATGCGTACATTTTTAATGTGACTATAATTTTCTCCCACAATCTGTACAACAAAATTATATAAAAAAGGTACACCCCGACATTGAATGGGAGTAAGCGGACCAAGAAATTGTCTCAACGTATGGGGTACCTCAAATAGACTTATTTGCCAGTCGAATAAATACTAAATACTCTGCCTATATCTCCTGGCACGGAGACCCCGATGCAATGGCAATTAATGCATTTTCAATTTCCTAGGCCGATATTTATTTCTATGCTTTCCCACCTTTCTCTGTCGTTTTAAAGACATTGAGATAATTACAGATAAGGCTAGGGGCGTACTAGTCGTACCACATTGGCCAACAGCTACCCAATTTTTAAAAGCCTTTTATTGTCTGATCCAATTGTGTTTAAGGCAAATGCAAATCCAATTTTATGTTCCAGTTCTAGCGATCGCGACATACACACCAAACTTAAACCCCGGTGGCAGGGAACTTATGCGGACGGCGTGGGTAAGAAGAAGCGTACCTCCGTCAGCAATATTAAATGTGATGTTGGCGTCTATTTCTGAAAACTCCTATAAACAATATGATGTTTACTTACGGCGCTGGTTTAATTACTGTAATGCGAATAATGGTGATTTGTGTAACGCTTCGATTCCACAAATAATGAATTTCCTAAACATTCTCTATGAAGAGGGATATCAATACGGGACGCTTAATTCTTGTAGATCCGCGCTTGCCCTACTCATGGGAAATAATTTAGGAGAAGATGATAGAATCAAAAGGTATTTTAAAGGTATATTTCAGTTACGTCCTCCTTTATCCAAGTATGAAATAACATGGGATACTACAATAGTAATAAATTATCTCGGCCAGTTTTATCCCAACGAAACGTTCGAAACGTCCCTTGAAAACCTTTCGAAAAAACTTATCACTGTCAGTGTCCTTTTGACTGCGCTCAGAGTACAGACCTCGTCAAAGATTAATATTAAAAACATAGAATTGTCCCCTTCTAGTAACTATCAAAATTCCTGACTTCTTAAAAACAACACACTAAGGATGTTTGCAGCCATTGTTAGTGTTACCGTTTTTTGAGGAACGACCCGAAATAATATGTCCTGTCTTGACTTTACTTACCTATCTCGAAAAATCAAGACCGTTGCGAAAGAATATTGAAACCCTCTTCATAAGCTTTAGAAAGCCTTACAATGCTGTCGGTTCTCAAACCATGAGTAGGTTGATAAAAGGCCAGTGGCGTGCCTTTCATAGAAGCCGAAAAGCCGGGCTTGCTATTCAAAATTTGAAAATAACAAAAAAAAAAACACCTTTGAAATAGTGTAATATCAGTTTTGTATAAAATCTACAAAATTTAAAAATTTAAACTTCGCGCGGTAAAAATTCAGCGCACGGGCCGGTGTATAGGTGTACCAGTAACTCATGACAAAAAAAAAGTAAAACAAATAATGATTTTCATATGGTATACTTGTCATGACATCTGTCAAGTGACATTACATTTGTTTGTTTACATTTGTTATTTTCAAGAAATCTTTAGTAAAAAGTGAAAGAATAACTAAGAAACCACCGCAGTCACAATCCAGAAGCACTGTTTATAAAGTGTACCGATAAATCTGTAAAGAAGGAGGTGTAGCTTACACGCAATTTTTGATTTTAGACCGCGTGCTTACGTTGACTGGTTAGTATGACTCGCCAAAATTGATACTTTGTCTCATATCCATTTATATGAGTTTAACATATGTATATTTATTACGTAAACATATAACTTTGGCTTATTACAGGGGCGTGTACTAGTACTATACGACGAATTATTGCAGAAGGCAGACGAAGAAGGCAGTAGCCTTGTTGTCAGATTAACATGAGTCGCCTTCGCCTAAAGGCGTTTGATTTGCCTTATGTGACGATACCATACCACTACCATTCACTACCATAGTCAGTAATCTTGACAAAGTACGGAATCATTTTTTCTTAATGAGTAATCAGGATGAATTAAACTTGCAATGCCCTATCCAAACTGGGGCACCAATCACAAAGCGAAAAACCATTTCTTTCATATTTGTTGTGAATGTTGTGTAAATAAAGAATATTATAGTGATTTGGTTTATCTTAATTTATTTTATACTAGCTTTTGCCCGCAATCGGTGCAGTGGCTTATGCGTGATGAAGAGACAGACAAATAGACAGAAAGAGTTATTTTCGCATTTATAATATTAGAATGAAGCCAGATATATATTTCGCTATTGTCTCTCTCTTTTTAAAAAAATTCTTTATTTTGATCACTCATGGTTAGTGGCTAAAATTAGTGCGTAACACTTTTGTAGCTTCACCCAGAATAGGCCGCAAGTAGATAGGTCCCAATCGTCTCATCAGCTCATAGAAAAACACAAATAATCAAACATCATTGTACTGTACAAAATATCGCCTATATGTTATTCTGATACATAATCTATATTTCTGTAAAGTTTCGTCAAAATCCGTCCAAAAGAGTCTTCTTCTTCTTCCTGCCCTCATCCCAAACAAAAATACATTTAAATTTGTCCTTCTTATAATATTACTAGTATTGTTAATAAACAATAAGTGCAATAAAGTTTTCAAGAGAAAAATACAAGTATCAAAACATTTTAATCCATTTTCCCCAGTGTTGCTGTCAACATATTTTATTTACCATTTTTGTCATCAGTTACTGGTACACCTATAGTTACTATTTCCATGCCACAAGTGCTGTGCATTCGTTACGTGCGTAAATAAAAAATGAACACAACGCGCTTTCAAGGTTTTATAGTGCTAATTCATTCGCACTCGTTGGCTTCTTACGGGGCTTAACCACAGCTTGTCCCTTTCACTCAAATTCATTCAACTTTTAAAAATACGACAGAATTTTTCGATGTTTGATGAATGAAATTCGTAGTAAAATTGACGAAACTATGCCAGGCTTGTGAATGTGTTAGTTTGACGAATTTGAACATTATTTTAAAGGAATAGAGATGTAATTTGGATGGCGTGCGAAATGCAAGCAAGATAGCGCGATGCATGTGCGTATTTCTCTCTCTAGAGGAATAATATTTTCCAATTAGTTCTAACTTTGTTTTGAGCGGTACTGGAGCTTTTTTATACGAAACATAAACATATTTTAAAATATGAATGTTTTAAAGTATTGTGTAACTTTTATCAGTTTATTTTGTTTTAACGTTTGTGAATTTGTGATTAAGTTTCTGTGTTTTACCTTTTAATAGTTTTAGTAGAAGATGCATTCGGAAACGCATGCAAATGTTACTTGTGATGGATTAAGGTGTGTGAAATCATTACTCGGGAAGGTAAATACTTTGAATTTTACAGACAAATACCATTTGTAACGCAATATTACCAAAATCATTAATTTTATACATGAAAATTGCCTAAAAAACAGCTGTTGGTTGGTAGAATTAAAACCTTTATCAACTTTTTACGCGGGCGTTTTAAATTAGAATATAAATATAATTAAATAATATTGGTCATATACTTAAACTCAAGCGGCTCCAGAATAACTTGCTCTAAACAAATTATGGAACGATACAACAAACGGCTTGTGATGTGATTGCTGATACGTATTTGTAAATCTATTTAGTGATAGGTACCATGCCTTCAGTCACTCAGTGTGCTTTGTTGTTTGTCATCTGTAGTAAAGAAGCGAAGAATGAAGGTAATTATTTATGGCCGTTTACAATGTAAGTGTATAAGAATTTTTTATTTTATATTATAAAACCATTAATTATTTTTGCGCCATCTATTGGTGGCGAAAGTCAGCCAGCGAAAATCAAGAGCGCCAGTATTTTTTTAATAGATGGCTCTAACATCAAGTGAGGCGAAAAACGCAAAAATGAGTGTGATTTGGCAAAGCAAACTTTACAGTTTTTTTTATATATCGGGCTTGCCCTAATATTTCAAATTTTCCCACCTTGGCACGCCACTGTAAAAGACACTCTGCGCAATAGCGGTATCGATGTGAACATATTTACCGCGCACAGCACAAGGCACGCCGCTACATCCGCGGCTCTTCAGCTGGGCGTCAGCCTAGATCGAATAAGAAAAACCGCTGGATGGAGCGTCTCATCAAGCACATTTCGGTTCTATAATAGAACCATAGGTAATTTATTTATTTATTTATTTGATTTACACGGCCGAAGGCCAGTTACATAAATCAACATACACACAACAAAACAAATACTAATATAAATCAAAGTAAAACAACAATTAAATCTTATTACACTCAAAATAATGCAAACACATAACCATTAATTTGGCGAAATTATCATAAAAAAGGTCGCAGTCAGGGTTGGCCTCCACGATCTTATTTATTGCCGCCAACACGCGCGGTACGGGAGACGCAGCACGGGCCACAGTTCGACAGGACGGCACGCTCAGCAGGCGATGTTTTCTGCCACAAAGATAAGATTCTAGGTGTGTAGAGTCGAATCAGCTCGTTATGAATATCTGGAGTATCCGTCAAACCTTTTAGCACCTTGAACATAACGCCTACTTGGTTACATGCCCTTCTGGTCTCTAACATATGGTATCCCAGACATCCTAAGAGGAACTTGGTAGGATAGAGGTAGGGGTAGTAACCGTAAGTTCTTTTGTAGAGAAATCGCACGAATGCTTTTTGCACTTTTTCAAGAAGAAGTGCATATTTTGCTTCGTGCGGATTCCATACAGAGGAACCAGCTTCTAGCTTGGTTCGGACAAGTGTACTGTATAAGAGCTTTATCACATGCTCGCTACGAAAATCCCGGGAATTCCGGAGCACAAACCCTAGCCTTTTATAAGATTCTTTGGCGACAGTACATATGTGGTCATGGAAGGTAAGCTTCTGGTCAAATGTGACACCCAAATCCTTCATGTTGGTCGATCTAGTTATTTTATGACCATTTATTTTATATTCAAAATCAATTGGGTATCGCATTCGACCAAAAGTCATTACATAGCACTTGGAAGAATTGAAATCCATTTTATTTTAATGTAATGTCAATAACAATGGAAATGATTGTTTTGCCAGAACAATTGTAAACAATAACTCAAATGAAGGTTAAGATAAGCTGATTTATAATTATTTTCTTATATCTGTTTGTAAAATTGAGGAATAAACAAAATATTTCACACTACTATCTCTAAAAGTCTACAAGTCTTATTAGCTAATCCCGAGGACGAAGCCTGAAGTATAATTAATGATTAAACGAACTTACCTAGTGAAGTTCTATCATAATTATGCGAAGGCTTCATCCGAAGGGATTAGCAACCCTCCCTCCCATTTGTTAACCCTTTATTGTGTGTGAAATATTCCAGATGCGGCTACTCTCTAAACTAAATGAAGCAAGCGGGTCGGTCAACTGCCTTGTTGACGTGAGATGTATTTTTTAATTTTATTTTCTACCCTCAACTATAGTGTGAGACTGGCGAACCACTAGGCGGTACTAGAAGTCTTATTAGCTAATCCCGAGGACGAAGCCTTCGCATAATTATGATAGAACTTCACTAGGTAAGTTCGTTTAATCATTAATTATAAATGCGAAAGTAAACAACTGAACCGTTTGAATGAAATTTGGTACAGATATAGTTTGGAACCCGAAAAGGAAATAGAATAGTTTTAATCCCGGAAATACCCCGGGAACGGGAACTATTAATCAACGCGGACGAAGTCGCGGACAAAAGCTAGTATTAACTATAAGTCCAGGTTTCCTCACGATGTTTTTCTTCATAGATGTCTACGATCTCCAAGATAGTCTTTAGAAGGTTCATGCACTATTTTAAATGTAAATAAATTTATACTTTATCGCTGGTTGGTTAGATGGTTCGGTGACGATTCGCTTAGGAGAAGATCATGTGAAGTTTTTGCGAATAATAGATATTTACCATTGTCCAGTCGTGCTAAAGTATAAAGGATTATTAATTTATTAAAAAGGTGCATACTTTATCCCATAAAGATAGAATAGTACATTATGATACAAGAGCGCTGTGTTGGTCATTACATACGAGGCGATATTTGTGCGCGAGCCGCAGGCGAGCGCAACAAGAAAGCCGAGTACGTAATGACAATAGCGCGCGAGTATCATACGACGTTTTTCAACACACTTGTGAGTAAAATAAACACATTATCTGAAAATGACTGCGCTTTTTCACTGCATGAAACTATCGTACGCATCTTTTGACTTTGGTGGCAACAAATTACTACTCGCGTTTTGCGCCTCCATAATTATTTTCCGGCGGAGTTAAAAATACAGTTTCTTCTTAACTCGACATATTTAAATACTTATATAATCAATTTGGAATATCATCAATTAGAAAAACAATAAAAATGTAGAATGCCGCGCAAGGCGTAACTTTTTTTTTCGCGCTCTGCCAATACCCGGGCATGACCACAGATAATAAGTATACTCTCAAATAAACTTTCAATACAGACAAAATTCCAAACTAAATGTATTTTAGCTTTAAAAAATCGGGTTTGGGTGAATTTTTAACAATTTGTTTTAGTTATAGTTATTTATTATTGTTTTATTTAAATTCCTATGTTATTTTAATATTTAAGTAACCAGTAAGTAATAGGCTGTTTGGGAGTGTCATAGAGTCGTGTTAAAAAAAAAAGTTGTTGCGTAGCAACGAAACGTTTTTAAAAAAAAATGTG
This sequence comes from Athetis lepigone, assembly GCA_033675125.1. Taxonomy (NCBI): domain Eukaryota; kingdom Metazoa; phylum Arthropoda; class Insecta; order Lepidoptera; family Noctuidae; genus Athetis; species Athetis lepigone. The sequence continues at coordinate 9,500,167 of CM066240.1, forward strand.
TACTAAGCGACAAATTTAAGAATGCGTACTGGACATACTTTTACTTTGAAATCTTGAATAAATTAGAATTGGTCGTGTTAAGAATACCGCACGCGTGCGATAATGTAAAGTGAAACGCACGCGTGCGTAATATACTCAATAACGGGTCTAAATGCAAGGTAATAAGACCCACTTTACGAGCAAGTGTGTTGAAAATAGACATTACATTCATACCTACATTCGAAAAGCATTAGCATTCTTCTGGGTCGAAGCTTCAGGAGAAGCTACCAAATAAAACTTGAATACGCTATAGTAAAAAAGGTGGAAAACATTTCCTTAATTTGAAAAAAAAATGCATTCAAAGATGTAAACAATGTATGGTCGAGAATTTTTTTTTTATTTTTAATTTTTAAAAGATTTTGTCACACTTGGGAATCGAACCGGCAAAACCGAAATAGTAAGTCTGCATTTTTCTGCCTCTGATGGCGTTCGTTAGGTAAGGACTTAATCCTCAGATTAGTAAACAGAAGGCAGATAGATAGCGCGGAACACCGCGAGTGAGGTCAACAAAGTAAATACAAAACCAAAAGCGAATACAATCTCGAGTCAGTACGGCACAAAGCGTCGCGCCGTAAACATGTCACAGAAAATATTCATATTTTCGTGAATGATGCCGTCTTTTGTTTTTAAACATTGCAAAAATTGTTCCCTAAATCAAAAGAAAGAAGATGGAGTACCTTTCTATAGATTAATATGGTTATTTTTACCTCTTTGGATGTTATTTTATTTGGAACACAAAACCTCAACAGAAGTCCGTCGGTGTTGCTATTTTATTGTGAAAAAATTTACCCCTAAGTTGGGAAATATGTATTGGACACAGGATTATCGATCTACAAGAATATTTATTTCGAGTGTTTTTTTCTTTTTGGTTGGTATGTTTGTATCATGTGTGTGTATTTATCTTGTATATGTCAAAAGTCTTCGTTAATAAAACTAGTGAATGTTTTGTCTCTAACTAAAATTATGTACACCAGTCGATTCGCCAATATAAAGTAAATATAGAACAGTGAACAGAAAAAGATGACAACTAATATTTTATATTCTGTCCTTTTCTTTAAGAAATGGAAAGAGACAGATGCATTTAACTTAAATTTAGTAGTTTGTGAATAAGAGAATAAATTAGCGCGTTCAAGTTTCAAACAAAAAAACTTTTTAGCTTTATAAAATTGTTATACACCTAAGCACTTTATTATTTATATCCCTAAGTAGTTCCATAATTTTAAACACAATAAATCAATTATTATTTTGTACTATCTGCCCGCTTCCAGCTTAGCCAGGGTGCATTTTTTTATATCAATGTTGTCATACCAACATTGTCCTGACAATTACAAACACAACAAAGTAGATTCACCTAATTAGGCGTAGCAGTTCTTATGCTACGCGCGTACCTACATACTTTTAGTAAATTCATAAATTGATTTTAATTAATATAGACAGATAAGAATGAAATATTACGGGTAATTTTCATCATCCTGGCAACTGGAACGCACACAGAGACGACGTGTTCTTACAGTGCAGTCACGTGGCAATCACGCACACATGTCTCGACATTCGCCGCACTCGTAATGTTCCGCGCTGTCTATCTGCCTACTGTTTTATAATCTGAGACTTAATCTCTCAAACATAGTTTTAAACAAAAATCATAAATCTAAAGACGGTCAAATTCACACTCTAATTTTAAAATTTAAAAAATCATGGTTTTCCTCTAATTTAATTTGTCATGTTTGTTTGAAAGATTTTATCCATAAAAGCCTTAATTAATGTCATTAAAGTACAGGTTTTGTTTTTTTCTATTTTAAGTCTGTTCGATTTCCGGATGTGTCAAATTTTCAAAAAGTTATATTTTTTTGAAAATAAAGGAATATTTCCTTTGTGTAAAATAATTTACCTTAACGATTTTAAGTAGTTTTCTTCTAGGGCCCATAAAAACTTCCCACCTTGTATACTTTTTTTAGTATTTACCATTATTGAAATGAAATGAAATGAAATGAAATGAAATCGTTTATTATGCCGGAGGATTAGGTTTTTAAATTAAATTAAATTAATCGTAGGATTTTAAAATCACTTTTACATGTCATATTTTTTATAAGCTAGTTGGAGCCGGCGTTTTCTAACTGGACTACCTCTGAGAAGAAACATAAGCAGACCCGAATCTAAGAATAAATAGTGAGAAACCCAACTTCAAAATAGTAAATGAAAATCAACAATTAGAACGAAAGCCACAATCTTGCGTTTAAGTATTTTTCTGTTATTTAGTTTCTGAAGTAGTTTAGTTCTTTTTCAAACTTTAATTGTCTTAATTAACAGTTCTATTACAAAACTAGTCGCTATACTTTTAACAACACCACTAGATAAATTAAAGACATTTTATAGTTTAAAGTTTGTTTTATTTTAAGAATATCGTTTTTCCTTGATAACCAAATTTGGTAACATTTTCTGACGATCCGTTTACAGTTGACCGTTGATCCAGCTGATGAAAGAGGTGACCCTGACGAAGGCGGCAGGGAATCCACGCTGGCAACCACTGGCAGAGCCGAAGGAAGTGATACCAACCTGTTCAAGGAATTTCACTTAGTGCATGTTGGGTCATACAGTTATATAAAATATCAAGTTTACAAAAACTAAGTAAGGGTTCGTATAAGCACCTTCTAGAAAGCGATGGGGCACGTCATTTGCTTATAAAGTGTTAAAGGGGTGATATGCATAATATTTTTTTTTGGATTGCAGGGAATTCGGGCACAATGCTTATTGATATAGTTTAATTTTCCTCACAAGTGATTTAAAAGATATTGTACGAGCTATGTGAGTATGTTATTATCATTACGCTCTCAGCCCCACGTGTCCTCGCACACGACTCGAGCTGCAATCCCGCGTCGGGCGTATTGGCAAACTTAGCTTACTTATAACATATTTCACTTTTAAATACGCACCAAGATAGGCCTGCCACCCCTGTTGACAGTGAGGGGACCACCGGAGTCACCGCTGCATGTGCTTCTGGCGCCAGCACCGCTTGTGCAAATGTTGGAGCTCTGGACGATGTTAAAGGACTGTGCGCACACATTGTTCGTGATGACTGGCAGAGTAACGTGGCTCAGGAACTGGTTGGTGGTGATGGCACCCGCTGCACCTGTACAGTAAAACGCCATAAGTAAATTAAGTACTTATATGAATTAAAAAAAACATTTTGTACTTGATGTTTGAAATGTCTTACTGTCTCCAGTGCGACCGAAGCCAGATGCGATGGCGTTTTCTCCGGCGAAGTTCTCGTTGAGCTGGGTACCACTAGGCAGAGCGATAAGGTTGATGGTGTCTGTTGGTACACAAAATTAATTGACAATTAAATGATTGTACTACTAAAATATTAAAATTAAAGGCTGCGTCCTAATAATTTATTATTTATTATACAATTCTATTAAAATAAACTAAAACAATTGATAACATGAATGACTAATTTAGATTTACTTACTTGAGAGGCCAACATTAGAATTCAATCTGATCATGGCAATGTCGTTACGGATCAGGCTAGGGGTCCAACTGGCGTGCATGACAACGTTGTTAGTGGACAGCCTGGTGCCACCGGAGAACAAACGGATAGATCCGAGGACAACAGTGAAGCTAGTAGCCCGATTTTGACCGTCCCACCAGCAGTGAGCAGCGGTAATAACGCGGTTCGCTCTGACTAGAGAGCCTCCGCAGACACCCTGACCACCACCGAATTGAGCGAGAAGACCAGCCTGCGAAGAATCACCGAATTTTAATTTAACACATTTTGGGGTCTCTGAACAATCACTGTGCATAATGAAACTTATTATTAACCTGGTGAGGGAACTGTCCGAGGCTTGAGGCGGATCCACCGGTGATTCTGCCTTGGGCTTCGCCCTCCTCCTCAGCCTTACGGATTCTCTCGGCAAGTGGTGCACCGATTTTAGACAAATATCCCCAGGCGGTGAGGTCTTCCAGATCAACGACATCCTCGAAGTCGATGTATTTTGCGGAGGCGACCGCCGCCAGAGCCAAGAGTGCCAGTGCCAAGAACTTCATCGTGCCGATATTGTTATAGCCAACTGACGTAAAAGTGTGAGTGATTCGTATTTATAGTGCAGGTTTTAGATAGGAAAAACCTTTGAGTGATATTTTTTATTTTATCTTTTGAAAATATTATCTTAGGATGGAATATCCAAGATTGGCAAGGATTGGAAAGTCATTTCAAGATATTTATTTCATTATCATTTACAGGTATAGTCAGAAATATAAGCTACTGGTTTCAAAACTTAGGTAGGTTTCTATGAAGAAAAAGTAGCAAAAACTTCAGAGAGACTTTTTTTATCAAGTTTTTTAAATCTAGGTTACAATGTAGGTAAAGAGAAAATAAATTGTTCAAAAAATAAAGATTAAAGCCAAGGCAGTTGATAATATGTATGTATGTATGTATTTATAAATTATATAAGTATGTTTATCAGTAAGTTGTCTGGTTACCATAGTACAAGCTCTGCTTAGTTTGGGATCAGATGGCCGTGTGTGAGTTGTCCCAGGATATTTATTACTTATTTATTTATTTTATAACCAATAAGAACTGTCAGTTCACTTTTAGGTGCTTACAACGATATCTTTAGCTAAAGCTTTTTGATGATAATTAAGGTACAGACGAAATTACAACAGCACAATAGTTTTGTAGTGTTAGTTAATTGCGTATCAGTGTGATACACGATGCCTTAAGCCTGATGCATGATGATATATATGTCACCGGAAAATAACAAGATCCGTAAGTTTATCAATCTACTAGGAAGTTTATAAACTTCCGTAGGATTCTAAACGGGAGATAAATTGTAATATTTTACAGCAAATTATTAAATGTCTTATGTTTATAAATTTACCGTATGACGTCGGAAATTGATAAATTTACGAAAATGTGGACATAAAATATTACAATTTATCTCCCGTTTAGAATCTTACGGAAGTTTATAAACTTCCTAGTAGATTAATAAACTTACAGATCTTGTTATTTTCCGGTGTGTGTGTGTGTTATTTTCCGACACCTTTAAGAAATTGTTATACTAACCTTAGTTTATAGAATATTATTGTTAAAATGTATCAGTATAAACAATTGTTTAGATAAATAAATAAACACATGCATGTCTTCACCATCCCAGGATAAAGATGGCCGGAGACGACACCAAAAGAGTTTGCCCCGTTATGAGTTATAGATATTCCGGGGTTGCGGAATGCCCGGGTTTGCGGAATGTTTATAATATGTAGTTACCGTGACCCCGGAACATAAAGGGCAACCGAAGGATCATGAGTGGGTTTTAGTCAGTAAAAGTCTGATACGCCCTCCCGCCCTGCCTGGGATGGGAGAAGGCGTTTGATGATTTCCCACACCCGACAAAAATTGGTTTTAAATATTTTTTAATAGAGGATAAAAAGTTGTATAGAAATGGATGGGCGAACAGCTAGATAGATATAGAATGAATTTTGCCGGGGCTGCGGAAAAGTTGTAATAGTAACCGCAGCCCCGAAACATAAAGGGCAACCGAAGGAAAAAGGGTGGGTTTAACTTTAGTCAGTAAAAGTCTGACACTCCTTCCCGCCCCATCCGAATGGATCAAATGGGAGAAGCCATTTGATCCATTTGAAGCCATCTATAAAAAAAAAAACTGGAATAATTTAGGGAAACACATCAAAGTAAATCTCTTTTTTTATGGTACGCACAATAACTACCTGCTCCCCTCCCCGCTGTATCTACCGCGTTTTATTTATTTTTTATTCATTTAACTTTATGCACAAACACCGTACAGAGGCCGACTTAATGCCTTAGGCATTTTCTACCAGTATACCTTAGGGTGATGCAGAGACAAAACATAGTAGGTGCAAAAATACAGAAAAGTTACAGGAAGTTAAAATAAAATAATATAATACATAAATAAATATATAAATACACATATATATACATACATACTATATATAGAAAGTGGAGAGAGATACAAATAAATACATGGAAAAATACAGCAAATTAACTGTGAGACGAGTCTGTAAAATCATTACTTTAGATGTGGTAGCCATACTGATATTCTGAGGAAGCGCATTCCACAGGAAAACCGTTTGGATAGGGAAAGAAGATTTAAGGAAACCAGAACGGTGAGACGGACATCGCAGAAGACGTTTATTGGAAGAACGTAGATTTTTGCTGTGCGCAGAACATAAATATTGAAAGAGAGAAGTCAGGTAGGAAGGTGAACTGGGTTTGTGTAGAAGTGAAAACAAAGTGGTCAAGGCCCTTAACGCCCTGCGCTGTCTGATGGGCAACCATTTTAAGATTGCCCGGTGTACTTACGGAGATTAAAAACGAATCAAATGCAGTTATTAAGAACACGATCAAGTTTATTGAGTAGATCTGCATTCAGGTCATAGTAACACACATCACCATAATTATTAAAGGGGAAAATGCGGGACTGTACCAGCATTGCCTTTATGCGAGATGGCAGTAAATTTTTCAACTTATACAGTGAACGTAAAGATCCGGTAACTTTATTGCTCACACTCGCGACCTGCTTACGCCAGTCCAAGCAAGCGTCGACATACAAACCCAGATCCTTGACGTCAGAGCTAAATGGAATGACATTCCCATCAAATGTTACTGGCGGCACCGCTATACCATTCAAACGTCGCAAGCTGTGAGTGCCACCAATAACGATAGCCTGGCATTTTGCTGGGTTAACCGCTATCCCAAACCGATCAGACCAATCTTTAACCACTGCTAAGTTCCGATTAAGCTCCTCTATCGCACGGCATTTGTTATCGACACTTGCCTGACTGTAGAGCTGCAAATCATCAGCGTAAAGATGATACACACACTGAAGCTTGGTAGTTATGAGGTTTATAAAAATAGAGAACAAAAGTTGAGATAAAATACCGCCTTGAGGGACGCCAGCAACAAGATTACACCAGCTGGAAGATCAGTTTCCCATCAGGGCAAACTGCTGATGCCCCCGAAGATAGGAAGGAAACCAATCCAGAACCTCGGGAGAGACCATAAGATAGGAGAGGATGGATAAAAGGACTTCGTGGCTGACGGCATTGAAAGCGTTGGAAAAATCTATCAGCTACTAATGAGGGAATTCTGGTTAAAAGACCTAACATATATCGCGTTATGTTAGGTCTTTGGTTACTGCTCCGCCTCCGTGGGATTTGTCCCGGGGTGGCATCTAAATTCATGACCTCGGGTTTAGCAGTACTGAATTGCTAGGCCGGTGGTCGTCAAATACGTGTGTGGATGTTGATGAAACTAAGTTTAATTATAATTTAATTAATGGCCCAGCATGGAATTTTCTCTGAATGGCTTTACTGTGTAATTCTATTTTGAATCGATGTCTTTCATAATTGTAACCATATTTTTAAACGGTGTTACAATCATGTTTATGGAGTCTCTTGCCCATACAAAACAATATTTTTGAATGCGCTACTAAAATCAACTAATTTTAATTGAAGTACTGAAGTACCTATATTTTTATGGTCTAATGAAATCAACATTGACTTTGACTTGAAGTTTTGTCATAGTTTTCCAAAGTCTTCTCGATTCGAGTACCAGTGTTAACAAACAAAGAATTATTGCGATCATTAGCGGTCTAACACACAAGAAACCCAATCAACTGGTTTTTTTTATTATCCATCATCGATCTTAATCCACAAGGAGACAGTCAAAAAGATAATATTAATACTTACTACCTATAGATAAGAAAATTAACTTAGGGCTTATAATTACCCGGGTTTTTTATCAGTGTTTACAAATAATATTTTTTTATTTGACTAATTAACCCAGTATTCAAAAAAATACCCTTGGAATTATCGGGGTTAAACAATGTGGAATTAGTATAGGCAGGAAAAGGTAGTGTTGTTTATGTACTTACACTGATTTCAGACTGCGATATCGAAATCAGTATAATAAATACTTATTGTTTGTTTAAGATAAAAAATTTTAATACTATAACTAATTGGGTTCCTCTTGCTGTAAAGAGTTGGAAACCTACACATGTAAAATACTCCTAAAACGTCTTTGTAGGCCAGGACGGTTAATTCACCAAAGAATTTTCCGACCTGTCTTGTCTGTCAGAATTTTACTGTCAAAAAACGTCCCCGGTGTTCCTCCTGTCATCTACGCCGTGAGACTCCCACGATTCCAGGCTGCCTTACCCATGCAGGGCCTACTCATGTTCTGAGGGGAGGTGTTTGATTTCCTCCGCGACCTCAGACGGGGTTCGTAGGAACACTACGCGCCACTATCATGCGTCCAGTTGTATGGGGCTTATTTAGGAACCTCCGACGACCGATTTGCCTGCTGAGGGCTGAGAAAGAAGTTATGCCCTATTCCTGGAGACCAGCAGGAAGTCTGGACGTACTCTAAGTTTTCACTCGTAGATTACCAACAATCATAGTTCGAATAATCCGGTAGTCGAATTCATAAGGCACCTTTTGGATTCTACTAACCTTTTCTGAAGCAGCTGGTGTGATTCCCCTTACCTATTCTCTGTTTTCGTAGTTTGTTCTCACTCCCCACTATTACCTATGAAACAAGTTTTGTTGGGACTTTTACAGTTCTGGTTAGTGAGAACCTTCGGTGTGCTACACCACACAGACATATAGGGCTCATGTTCTGTTACTGCGAAGTCCTACACAGCTGATACTGTTGATAGCTATGCCCTTGATTCTATTCTATGAATCTGGGTAATAACAATACATAAAATAAAAATAAATAGTTTATAAAAATTGATAAACAATATGAATGAGTTCACGTGACGCCAAAGCTATCAATTAATAAATGTCATATTGTAATTACGTAATTAAACCAAAAGATTATAAGTATTGTAGGGTTCTGTAGATAAAAAACGTATAATTTACTAATCACTGTTAAATTGCTACATAGATTTTAGTTAAAGGTACATATCTGGTTGGCTGGACAAGGTACCTATACATTAAGTCAACGGCTTTGTAAACATTCCCGGTAACTGACAGTTACAGAGCAAAGTTGTGACAAAAAGCTAGTCTGCAACATATATCCTGGTTTATTCCACTAGGTTCATCTGACTGAAAACAAACAGTCAACAAAGTGGACCACTATAATTCAATTTGACCTAGTTTAATTCACCAAGGTGAATTGAAGTAACATTATTTGTAACAGATTTTTTGTAACAGAGATTTACTTAAATACTGAGGAAGGAATAAAAATAAAACTGTTTAGTTAAAGATGACGCCTTGTCGTCTGGGTGAATAAGATGTACAAATGCTACTAAGTATTTCTGTGCTAGGTGAATGAAAAAATCATGGTCTTCCATTTTTAACCGACTTAAAAAAAGTAGGTTCTCAGTTCGACCTGTATGTATGTATGTTTGTATGTTTGTCCACGATTATCTCGCGTTTGTCTGAACCGATTTTGATGCGGTTTTCAGCAAAGTGTTTATTACATTCTGGGAAAGGTTTTAGTATATAGCACTAATGGATATCCCGTGACGTTGCCCGCATAAATACTGATCAACACTGTTTTTAATATCAGCATCATTAGCAATAGATGACGATTTTATAATATTTTGACGAAGTCTGAAGGGTCAGACTGTCAAAGTTCTTTTAATGACAACCGTGGCCAACGGCTTAACGTGCTTTCCGAGGCACTGGATGTCTGATGTCCAAGATGAACTTTAAACTGAAATGAATTGATAAGGTCACATCGGTATTTGACCGGTTTCAAACCTATAACCTCTTACATGAAAGGCGGGTGCTTGAACCATTGAGTCATCATGACATATTTATAGGCAAAAAATGGGCTAAACCAAACTCGCCAAACTGAACCACGGAACCCTAAATGGGCGTGGTAGATCGTCTGGATGGGTTTTTTTAATCTTCCTTAATCTTAAGGTTTCTTTGTTTTTGACAGTTTTCCTATCAATATTATTAATTGTGATAACATTACTTACCGTTGAAATACACTTTGAATCAGCTTACGAGATAATTAGTATAGACTTTATCTATTGACGTCTGAAAAATCTACCTTTTAAATTACATCAAAAATATAATTTATAATCGTTTGTTTTTAGGTAAGCTATGCACGTTGACAAAATCTATCTATCCGTTTTAGTATCACACTTCATGTTTATGTGTACGACTATGTTCCCTCGTAACTACAAAACGACTAAATCGATTTTAATAAATGGCGTAAATATCAGTAATAAGTTGTCATTTTCATTTTAATAAATCATTTATTTCTCTCATAAAGGTAGAACATTTACACAAAGGACATTGAGCAGAAGTGGTCAAAATTTCCACCACTGTTGGGGGTTATGTAAGCGTCGACTAAATACCATACAATTTTGACTACTAGGCGAAAAAAATATATTCACTCAGAAAAAAGTTAGTACTGTTTTAAAAACACGTATTTTAAATTATTTAACCGTTTATTCTTTTCGCACATAGCCACATTTGAAGCAGTAAAAACATGGAGGCAATGATGACGCATTCCCTCAGTTCTGTAATGCACTCAAATCGTCTGCAAAGTATACATTGAAAACATTAGCGTAGCGTGTATCAGATTGAAGTAGCAAGAGTGAAATAGTTGATTTTGGCATACAACCTGAAAATGCTATATTGCTATGCGCAAGAATACAATACCGACACGCACGTACAAGACTAGAATACTACACGTATGTAATGATCCATATTCAAGAAACATTTTGAACTACATACTACTAGGCTGTTCTTGTCTTTCTAGAATGTGAACTGTGGGTTGCTGTGCCCTCGTCATGGTAATTATTTAGTATTTTGGATGGGCGAGACACGAATCCACAATTCTACTTCCAGCTGCGAATCTGGATAATGTTATTGCGGATAAAAACATATGAGATGTACTCTTTTTAGGGCAGTCCCCACACTGTGAGACATAAATATGTCGGGGTGGCCGCAGGATGAGCACTATCGTCAGACATCTTGTAGGCGAACTAGGGTGATCGAGCAAAAGAGAAACAGCGTAGACTTGTTAACTAATCACGTTTTTATTCAATCACAACAAATCACACTACTTTGGTATAACGAAACGATTAACAGTTCCTAGCTAATAGGTACTGCACTCGACGACGGCCAGATAGCAAGTGAGTCGTCGTCACAGCGCCCCTCCAACAGCTAGACTCTGTTGTGGCACGAAGTTAGTTAGGCATCGACGTCATTGCGACTGTGCTGCCATCTTGTTGAATTCATGCCGCGTTTCGTTCAGCGTCCATACTATTGACCGTTCTCCGACACGGCCATCCTGCGCTACACACGACCTCGTGTGTTTACTCTGTAACCAAAAAAAAAACAAAGCACAGAATACTGTTCGGTCATTCCTGACACAAGACTTTACGATCAGCTAGAGACGACTAGGTAAATAATTTTTTCGAAACAATTAAAATTTTTTATTACTACTTCAAACAACAATTAAGGACCGATCAACTTAAAATAAACAACCAAAAAAATGCTTAAGCAACCAAGCACCACTTGTATCTCTTAATTACAATCAGGAATCATAAAGCAAGAATCTTATTCGCGTCAAATGGCTTTTCATTAAGCCCACACAACAAACTTCTGCATTGTACCAAATACCGAGTCCCACGACTCTATGGTCTCTTAAAGACCCGACCTCCGCCAGTGCCACCCGCACACCGCGCATCCACGGACTACTTAAAGTAGATACCGACTTCTAATGGACTACGGCTACGAAATGACTACTGGTACGGTCCCACCAACCCGAACTAAGATTCGCTACTATCACTCGACTCAATTTCTTCTACTTCTGGTGGTACTTGGCCCTCTGGCATACGTCTTAACCTGTCATGCGCGTACTTGTATGTACGTTTAGAATTTAATGCTCGTAATGTGTAACGATCTCCGTCTAACACCTCAATAACCTTGAATGGCCCCTTGTATTTAGGGTCCAGTTTAGTTTGGTTGCGTTCTTCATTTTGAAGTAATACAAAGTCACCCACAGAAAACTTATCGAGTTTCGCTTTTGTACTATCGAATCGTTTTTTGTCATATTGTCCCGACTTTTCTATTAACAAAGCTGCATTTTCCCTAACTTGTTCGATATCTACGTCCACATCATCGTCGCTAACCATTAAACTCAAAGGGCGCGCGACTTTACCGATAAGTAACTCTAGAGGACTCGCTTTTGTTACCCTATTGATGGTACAATTGAGGGCGAGTTGCACGTCTCCTAACGCATCCTGCCATGACCTACTTTCGCTTGCTTCTACCGCGGTAAGCATGGATTTTAGTGTGCTCATTACGCGCTCGACTTGGCCATTAGCTCGCGATGATCCGGTAGCTATAAGATGGAGTTTTATGTTCTTACTGTCACAAAATTCCCTAAACTCGTGACTCGCGAAACAACGGCCTTGGTCAGCTATAATGCGTACTGGTGCTCCAAACAATGATACACTTTTTTGTACCGCTCTGATGCTACTGGCAGTGTCAATGTGCATGGTATGATTTAAAAGGACAAACTTTGAGAACGCGTCGATCAAAACAAACACATACTCCTTGTTATCGCGTTTTCCGCTGAGCTTACCTGTAGCATCGATGTGTACGGTGTGCCAGGGTATCCTACTCTTCGGAATTGGATGCATCTCCGCCTGTACCTTGCCAGAGTTCGACTTGGCTACCTTACACGTTACACAGTTATCTACAAACTTACGGACATAACGACACATACCTTCGAACCAGTAGTAGTCATAGAGCTTTTCAAGCGTCTTCTCCCAGCCCAAATGCACGATGGAATCATGTACGTTGTGAACGACTGACCATCTTATACTACGAGGCAGCACGGGCAAACATTTGGTCTTACGATTGCGCTGAATTTTACGGTAAAGTAAACCAGAACGTACCTCATAAGTCTTTGCCATGTCATCATTAACCTCGCCATTATTTAACTGAACTATAAGGTCTTGTATTTCTTTGTCTCGTTGCTGTTCAGCTAAAAGCCAGTTACCCGAAAGTTCAATTAATTGAACTCGTTTCTGCTCCACCTTGGTGATTTCTTGTGTCTGGTGACGAGGTAAATGATTTCGGGAGAGAAAGTCAACGTGGGACATATTCTTACCCGCTCTGTAGACAACATCGAAATCGAACGCTTGCAAGTAGGCCCACCAACGATGTACTCTTGGTGTCAAATCTATTTTGTCGCGAGATGACTTTAAAGAATTGCAGTCGGTTACTACTACAAACTTCCTCCCGTGTAAATAAGAACGAAAGTGCTTTACACCATTTACTACGGCTAACGTCTCCAACTCATATGAGTGGTATCTTGACTCAGCGGGTGAAGTGCGTTTGCTATAATAACCAACCACACGTTTCTTACCCTCTAGTATCTGCAAAAGTATAGCTCCATAACCATCCATGCTCGCGTCCGTATGCAGTTCCGTCGGGTATCGTGGGTCGTAGATCATCAGTACAGGCTCTGTTGTTAAGATAGAAATCACATGCTTTCTCACCTCTTCGTGATTTGCCTTCCAAACAAATGGGCACTTACCAGAAGTAAGTCTGTGTAAAGGTGTCATTAATCGAGAAAAATTAGGTATGAACTGCCTAAAATAAGAGGCTAATCCTATAAATTGCCTAAGTTGTGTAACAGATTCCGGTGGGGGTAAAGCGCTAAGTGCCTCGATTTTCCTTTTGTTTGGTCTAATTTCGCCTGCCTCTACTTCATAACCAAGAAACTGAACGACCGTTTTTAAAAATGAACACTTTTTGAGGTTAAGTGAAAAACCTGCTTTTGTTAAAACTTCCAAAACCGTGTTAAGCCTCTCTAAACCTTGTTCTACTGTCTCCGATATTATTAAAATGTCGTCTACGTAAACAATGACGTAGGCATAAGCCAATTCACCCAACGCAATCATTAATGCACGCTGAAAAACCGAAATTGCATTACGTAGCCCAAAAGGCATGGCTAGAATTCAAACTGTCCATCCGCTGTTACGAACGCTGTCGCTCAATGGACTCTTCGCTTACAGGAATTAAATGAAAGCCACTAGCGCAATCGAGTTTAGTGAAATAATTGGCACCATTAAGACGCGAAATTTGTTCAGAAATTAACGGCAGAGGGTATCTATCTGGCACTGTATTTTTATTTAACTCGCGATAATCGATACACATACGCTTCGTACCATCAGACTTCTCAACAAATAACGCGGGACTTGCAAACGGTGAATTGCTAGGTCTAATAATTTTGGCATCTAATAATTCATTCACTCGTTCGCGCATTATTTTGCGTTCCTCCGGCGAGCAGCGGTAAGGTCGTCTTTGTACAGTTTTATTTGGGTCAATCAAGCGAATTTCTAGTTTATAAGTAGTAACGCGGGTAGTAGGGAAACCTGTTGTAAAATATTGAGAATATTTTTCTAATAAACTGACAAGTAATAATTTATGCTCAGTTGGGATATTAGTGTCTACCTTGTTAAAGTTGTTTACACCGGCACTTTTTGTAAGACACGAATTAATAACATTGCTCTTTGTCAGTGTAAGCTCGTTAGCACTTATTTTAAGTACAAAACCGGAAAATAATATCTCGCGGCCTATCATAATATCACTGCGCAAGTAAACGTCCGGCAAAACATGGAATAAGATTTCTGTGGGGTACTCGTTGATTTCGACTTTACATAAAATCTGTTCAGTGCTATTAACATTTTTATTACCTATTCCTATCAGTGACACTACATTGTTAAAACGTTTACCACAAAACTTCTTAGCAACACTTTCTTTAACTAATGAGCACTCGGCTCCTGAATCAAAGTGAAATAAAATTGACTGACCGTTATGTGTTAGTGATCCCGAAGGTGGCTCGACCATGCACAGGTCGACTCGGCGTTCAGCTTGAGGCTTGGCGCTCGGTGTGGTCGCAGCAGAATTCCCGCAGCGCGAAGCGATGTGGCCAGGTTGTCCACATTTGAAGCAGGTGAGGGTTCCCTTCGGTGTCGGCTGCTGAGCTGCACGAGTGTGCGAAGTTGACGGCATAGGATGTTTCTTAGCTTCCTTCTCTTTAGAACGACAATCGATTTGTCTGTGTCCCGGCTTGCCGCACAGGTAGCACTTAAGCGGCAGCGGCGAGGGTGTGGAAGTACGAGCTCGCTTCGCATTATCTGAGATATCACTCGCGCCTTGTGGTTATTTTCGTTTAAGGTACGAATAAGCTTGCAGTTCTTGTTGTAGCTTATGGCGTGATTTAATCTCCGTGGTGAACGCAAGACGCTGTAATCGCGTATCGGTTTGTGCCAAATGGGCTAACACGACGAACACAGCTATTTGTTCAGTACTTGCGTTTTTCCAGCGATTCATCAGCGACGACATCAATCGGCTGGCGTAGGCTGCGTAGCTTTCTCCCTCATTAGGCTTGCTGACGTTCAGATGAATAAGCGTAGCTGGTATTGTCTCTGTCGGCACGAATCTCGCAGTAAAAAGGTCCTTAAATTGTGGCCAAGTAATCCCGGAGTAAGTAACTTGTGACAGCCATGTCGATGCCGTTCCTTTTAAGGCTTTGCTGAGTGCGACGATTAACTGGCATCCTTCTAGCGGGTTGTCAGCCAGGCAAAGGTCGGCAGTTGCGCACCATGATTGAGGGTCCGCTTCTTGCTTCTCGGGATCAAATTCGGGCAGGGTCACATGCTTGTTAGATCGCGACACGTTCAGAGCTTGTATCAGCTCACGCATCTGCGCGTTTTGCATTTCAAGCATCAATCGCCAATGTGTGGTTTCAGGATTATCACCACGTGTCTCATCATTTGCTCGACCCGATCCCACGTCTGATGTCGGGGTGGCCGCAGGATGAGCACTATCGTCAGACATCTTGTAGGCGAACTAGGGTGATCGAGCAAAAGAGAAACAGCGTAGACTTGTTAACTAATCACGTTTTTATTCAATCACAACAAATCACACTACTTTGGTATAACGAAACGATTAACAGTTCCTAGCTAATAGGTACTGCACTCGACGACGGCCAGATAGCAAGTGAGTCGTCGTCACAGCGCCCCTCCAACAGCTAGACTCTGTTGTGGCACGAAGTTAGTTAGGCATCGACGTCATTGCGACTGTGCTGCCATCTTGTTGAATTCATGCCGCGTTTCGTTCAGCGTCCATACTATTGACCGTTCTCCGACAAATAAATAAAACAGTTGTAAAATATTTTATAGATATAAGACCTTTCATTTAATCATGATAGGGTTTCATTTTCATTCACATGATAGAGTTTGATTTTTTCGACGTAGCGAGGTAGGTACCTACTACCAACCTAAAGGTTTTTATTTTGAAGTCTTATAGATTATATCAGCCAGAATAACGTAGGAATTACAGCGAAAGGTCATACACCTAAACCAATCAAGTAGTTTAAAAAATATAGTAAAATAAAGAATCCCCTCCTTCCTATCTTATATCACAGTTCCAATTTTTTTGTTCTTCGCATTCTAAAAACCTGCGCTCTTCCAGTAATCTTCTTTTACTTTGCCCTTCTCATACTTCGGATTTAGCTCATTCTTTCTTTCGGATTCAATCCATTCCTCTCTGGAATGCGCTTCCTCTCGATATCCGGACGGCCACTAGCCGTTATGGATTCAAGCGGAAATTGAGGATTCATTTTCAAAACATATATATGCCCTTACTAATAATCACTGTGTAAAGATATACAATGAATAAAGCCTGTGTAACCATACATTTTTTGACGTATAAACCTGTCATAACTTGATGCATCGATTATTAGTAAGGCGCATAGTGTATACTTCTATACATATGTAATTAGGTAATTATGTCTATTCTTTTTTTTAATTTAAAATGTGTTCTTCTTTTCGATTTCTTATTTCTTTTTATTATTGCACCGGCCATGTTATCTCTGCACCTCCCTGGGTAGACTGGTAGAGAATGCCTAAGGCATTAAGTCCGCCATTGTACATATGTGCATAAAGTTTAAATAAATAAATAAAGAAGCATAAAAAGGTTTTTAAATTGCAAGTTTTCATGGGGTCATAACTTTTTACTGAGTAAATATTTTTGGTTGCGGTTTTCTTATAATAATTCAGTACACAGTGTTCCATCATATGCCATAGTTCTTATTGGTGGTGGAAATTTGGGTCAAGCTCCATACATTTTTGCCCAATCTCCTTTATAGTTCAGTGGACAAATATTGTTACAAAAAAAAAAACGAAATGGTAGTTGACGATTATTCTATAACTATTGGTTGTAACCCAATAGTTATTGGATAAAATAAAAAACCGGAATCATTACAAGAACAGGGAAATAAATCTACATGATATATCTGTCGCATCCGGTCATTAGTACGGACATAAAACGAATCGCAAGCGCGCCAGTTGCAACACTTGTGCTACCCCACCCCAGCGCGCTTCTACAGAGTCGTGATGTTTTAAGTCTACGGCGAGGCGGACACTTACTGTCTGATCGCATCGGAGTTAAGACGTCGCGGAACTGTACTCGATTCGTGTTAAGTTAAATTGTGATTGTGATTTTTATTAAAAGCAGTGTATCGTACCTAGTGTGTTTTCATTGCACGATACCCATATTCTGCCCGCATGATGACCGATTCTAACGGAATAAATCCTGACGATCCTACATATCTATAAGAAATAAAACGTAATATTTACAAATATTACGGTTTCAGCGTAGACTTTCAATCCGTACTAATATTATAAATGCGAAAGTAACCCTGTCTGTCTATCTCTTCTTCACGCCTAAACCACAGACCGACGAAATTTGGTATAAATATAGTCTGGGACCCAGGAAAGGACATAGAATAGTTTTCATCCCGGAAATCCCCTGGGAACGGGAACTATTAATCCACGCGGACGAAGTCGCGGACAAAAGCTAGTAAACAATAAAAATGAAGCGTGAGCCATCGCAATCTATAAACAAAAAGTATTTATAAAAAGAAAAAAATATGTATTTAGTATGTAATTAATCAAGCATTATCAGTTTCAATTAGCAATCATTCTGGTTTAGATCAGACAGATTATGCTGATACCTAATTTATTTCTTTTCTATATTAAAAGCTAAAAACTATATCGTTTCATTAGGTATAGAAAGGCAACTAGCAATAGCAGTACATTTTCCTAGTTGCCTTTACAAGGATTGACACCGCATTCGGGAATAAAATTTGCTGTCGCCATAGGTGGTGAAACTTCCATTCCCTATTTTATCACTTAAGAGTTGATATTTCCAAAAATTCTTTCTAACTGGAATCTTACTCTTCACAAAAAACAACCTCCAACTCTGGGTTGACTGGTAGAGAATGCCTAAGGCATTAAGTCCGCCCTTGTATGCTTGTGCATGAAGTTTCAAATAAATAAATAAATAAACCTCCAAGTTTCATGTCAGTGGTTATGGCTGTGCGTTGATATTTCAATAATTCAACAGTCAGTCAATCAATCAGTCAGTTTACGTTTTTTATACATTCTTAACCTTTAACGACCAACCGACAGCCGGCTGTTGGACTGCTATTGTCTTTCTAATGTGTCTCAAATCACGTGTATTCAAAGGATTAATAGTCACCTGATGGCATCGATATGGTGGCGACTGGGAATGCAAAAACAAGGCGTCCATTGTCGTCAATCAGAGACTTTACAGTCAATGTGACTGTAAAGTCACTCACAGAAAATGGGTTCTTGATATGTTAAGAAAGAGAAAATGATTGTGATTTACTTCATTGTTTACTATTGATATTTACAAGGTAATTAATGCCTGCCATTACTTTAAATAAACTAGCAAAAAACGCATCGGTTATACATTGCTTTAACAACGTAATAGGCACTTCCTTGCTTAAAATTTGTAACGATAGCCTAAAAAAATTCAATATATCTCTATTTCCACGGGTTATCTAAAACAAATGCAAGACATACATTATTTTCCAGTTATGCTCTGTTATTTTTTTCTAATTTAGAAGAGCTGCCTTTTAGTAATAATATTACAAATAGTCGACGTTAATTTTCACTAGAAATATTATACTTATAATAATGTTAATAATAGCTCTTTACTAATACACAAGATATTTGACATTTGTTAACTTGGTAGTGGTGGCGCCAAAGATGATATGCATATTATAAAAGTAGTTTAAAAAATAGAAGTTACGAAAAAAAAGGATGATTCCTAAGATTATCTTGTATCTAAATTTTATCTCTGTAACTAAATCACCGTCAGCTTTAGTGGAGAGAGACGTCAGTCATGTATAAATATAATAAACTAGCTTTTGCCCGCGACTTCGTTCGCGTTGAATAATAGTTCCCGTTCCCGGGGGACTTCGGGATGAAAACTATCCTATGTCCTTTCTCAGGCATTAACATGCGGCGCGCTCAGTACATGAGCGGTGTATAGTCACTTTTGACAAATGAACTAACGGTCTTAACATCTGGTCACGGTCTTTTCAGCTGGCAGCCAATTAAGGTCCCTTTTTCAGATTTTTGCCCATATCACGAAAACCTTTCAAAATATCATTTCAATTCCTTCTACAAAAACAAACTACATTAAATTTTGCACAAAATGTTTCCCACACAGAAGTAGTCAAATACGGTGGAGTTGATAAATTGTATTTACATATCGCATATACTTTTGCATATCGGCTTAAAACTGTATACATCTTTACGCGATACTTTTTTAGCAAACTTTCAACCTACTTGAATGCTAAAATCCTTAGATGTCAAATTTATTTAACTTGTATTTGCCGTAACGAATTTAAACTTTCAAGTATATGTAATATCAATGACCATAAAAATTATTTACCTAGTACTTATAACTATCTTATCTAATTAAGGAGGCCGGAGGTAGGTACTGGAACTCCATAACAAAGTGTGTTTGGGCTTGCTAGTGTTATGACCGACTTTGATTCCTAAATCATTCATCAATCATCATTCAGTTTTAAAAGAGTGTTCATAGAGTTTCTTGCCCGTTCTTCTCCATGGAACCTACTGTTTGAAAAGAGCAACTAGCTTCAATTTTCTGACAGACTGACCTTGACGATTCAAAAGTACCTGTAAACGGTTTTGAGTATTAGTTTGATCAATCGTCTAGGTATTTTCAGTTTCCACCAATTGCTTATCATATCTATTTCAGTATTTCTATAACTATTATTGGCTCCAATTATTCAATATTCTTATATCTAATCATTACTATCAATAATTATACAAGTCTACAGCATTGCTTTATCGATATCTATGGGGAAACCTCACTTGGTTTTTCAATAATGATTAATATTTATCAACAAACGATCGACCCACAAATTCATATAAATATCAATATCAAGAGTTATTTGCTTTTATTTTGTGAGTAAGTAATAGCAGCAACATGAACATCTTGTCAGTGACTCTATTGGCTCTTGTAGCAGTTGCCTCCGCGAGGCACATCAGCCTCGAAGATGTCGTTGACCTTGAAAAACTAACCGCATACGGATATCTGACCAAAATCGGAATTCCTTTAGCTGACAAAATCCGTAAAGCTGAGGAGGAAGTCAGTCGGGATCCTTCCCGGATCGTAGGCGGATCCCTAGCTGCTCTTGGACAATTCCCGTACCAGGTATATACTTTATTTATTAAGCATATTCAATTATTACGTCCACCATCACAAACTCTATCAGATAAAATCGCATGGTTATTCTCAATGTAGGATAACATAATTAAGAAATCTAATTTCATTCAAAGTATTTCAAATTGGATGTGTGTAACCATACCAAAACAGAGCAGCCTCAACAAGGAAAACCGTAATTATTTATATTTCAAAATCACTATTTCGTTTCATACTAACAGGAAAGAATTCACTGTTAGTGTGAAACAATTCAGATCACCTTTCCCTTTTTCAGCATGTCATAAAAGATAAAACCATTTATTTCGCAGGCTGGCCTTTTGCTGCAACTACCAGCCGGTACTGCTTTCGGTGGCGGGGTTCTGATATCCCCAAACAGAGTACTAAGTGCCGCTCATAACTTCTATGATTCTGTATCGTCAGTCACAACTGTGACCGTTGTTCTTGGCTCCACTACTGTATTCTCTGGCGGCACCAGGCTGACTCCTACAGAAATTATATTGCACGAAAACTATAACAATCCAATGATCTTACGAAATGACATTGCTATGGTCAACTTACCACAAAACGTTGTTTCGTCTAGTAAGTATAAACTGTTTTTATTTATGTCATATTTTAGATTTTTGCATTGCATATTTAAAATTTTACTGTTCAACGGGATTTAACACGCACGTATTGTTTTTTTGTTTGACGTTCTATAATATATTAGAATAATGGCAATAATATTATAGTATTTTCCTTTAAATTTTTGTTTGCACAACTGCTATGCGCATTTTTTTCACATCTCTCTCTAAAATATAAATATTATGCGGCAGAGAACTGGAGAAACACATTATGGTGTATGTAAAAAACCAACGTGTTTGTCATTCAACTTCTTTTCCATTCTAGCGATTCACTTATTATTATGGAAAAACTACGCATCAAAAATATCTTGCAGAGCATTAATAAGTGAATTTCTAACTTCAGGTATCCTGGCCCCAATCGCTCTTCCCTCTGGATCTCAACTCAATGAGGACTTCGCCGGTGATGTTGGCGTTGCATCTGGCTTCGGAAAAACCGCTGACAGTAAGAATACTTTCTTTTCCTAACATATGAAAAGCCTTATAGGATAACTCTTGCAATTGTCTTTAACAGCCATAAGCTCGGTCTTTAGAAATACAAACAGCCTAGACCGTAACAACAATCTTTGTTCACTTGTATCATAATGTTCTATTATGACACGTACATGTAACTGTATTATTTTACAGTTGGCGGCGTAATCGCAAACCAGCCCTTGAGCTACGTAGAATTGCCTGTGATTTCAAACAATGAGTGTGCTCAAACCTTCGGTTCATTCTTACATTCGTCAAACGTATGCACCAGCGGCGCTGGCGGCAAAAACATCTGTACTGGTGATTCCGGTGGTCCCCTCGCTGTCTCCAGGAATGGAGTACCCGTTTTGGTATGTAAATTTTACTTACACATTCAAATATTTTGAGTAACCGTTTGTTTTCGAGTGACCATAGTTTAGGATGTTGATCCTTCAAAAAGATATGAAATTCATCTTTATGTTCGTTAACAAGGAAATTGTTTTATTGTTTACTAGCTGCTGCCCGCGACTTCGTCCGCGTGGAATAATTCCCGTTCCCGCGGGATTTCCGGGATGAAAACTATCCTATGTTCTTTCTCGGGTCCCAGACTATATCTGTACCAAATTTCATTCAAATCTGTTCAGTAGTTTAAACGGGAAAGCGTAACAGACAGACAGACAGACAGAGCTACTTTCGCATTAACAAGGAAATTGTTTTATTGTTTATTATAGAGCTATTGGAAAAATATATTGGTTAAAGAATTGCGCGATCTAGAGACAATTGCCTTATTGGGCAATTATGTGTCACACTTTTAGTCAGTGTCAATTTTTAGGGTTCCGTAGTCTACTAGGAACCCTTATAGTTTTGCCATGTCTGTCTGTCTGTCCGTCTGTCTGTCTGTCTGCCTGCCCGTCCTCGCTTAATCTCTGTGTTCTCCGTTAGCACTAGAAAGTTGATATTTGGTACCAATATGTATATCAATCACGCCGACAAAGTGGTAAAATAAAAATTGGAAAAAAATGTTTTATTAGGGTAGCCCCCCTATATGTAAAGAGAGAAGTGTTTTTTTTTTAATTTCAATCTTGGCGTATGATATAGTGGGTCAGAGCCCATTCGTCTCCTAAGATTCGCACCCTGTGCCCATTCGTGTTAGATAGGTATTTAAAAATGAATAGGGGTTTACTAAAATCATTTTTTGATAATGTCAATAATTTCGGAAATAATCGCTCCAAAAAGAAAAATCAATGCGTCCCCCTCCCTCTAATTTTTGACCCGTAGGTTTAAAAAATATGAAAATAATCTGGAAAGTAGTACTTTATAAGGACAAAATATTGTTGTACAAAATAATTTCTGCCTACTTAGTATGTCAACGTAACAAAAGCCTTATTTTAAACTTATAAGTGGGAACACTTATTGTGACGGACGGGAAACTACGGAACCCTACATTGAGCGTGGCCCGACACGCTCTTGGCCGGTTTTTTTTTTGCTTTTTGCAGCACCCACTCCATTATTTACTCAATCTATTCTAATTGTTTTTGTTTTTTGTTCTAATAGATTGGTATTACGTCGTTCGGGACAGGTCAATGCGAAACCGGTATGCCATCTGCTTACGCCCGAGTCACATCCTTCATCGACTGGATCAACGAACGTCTTTAGAATTAATTAAAATATTTATGTTTTATTATAATTAAATAAAAAATACTCAGGATAACTGCTGGTTTAATTC
Organism: Athetis lepigone; assembly: GCA_033675125.1. Classification (NCBI taxonomy): domain Eukaryota; kingdom Metazoa; phylum Arthropoda; class Insecta; order Lepidoptera; family Noctuidae; genus Athetis; species Athetis lepigone. The sequence goes on from CM066240.1 coordinate 9,523,582, forward strand.
CATACATCATTTTATAGAAACTTAAAATTATGGCAACAACAAAAAAATAATGGCCCAAACAAATACTTGATCATTTTGTCTTTGAATTCCACTTCTTTGTTGTTGGATCCCAAAAAATATTATTTTTCGTTACCGTTGGATCCCAAATAAAAAAAATCATAAGAGTATATTTTTTTTTGATATCCAAAATCAAATTTGAGTACAGATATTCTCAATATATTTTTTGCTGCTAAATTACTTCCATATCGAACGTCACATACAACCTTAACCTTAGGCTGTGACCAACATTTTTTTTACTATTGTAATTTACAAGTTATATAATGTCTGCCATTACCTTAAATAACACATTAAAAAAAGCTTTTTACAAAAAAAAAAAAGATAACCGACTTCAAAAACTAAAAGCACAAAAATATAAGTAACTATTTTGGAAGTCGGTGGCAACACATCAATAGATCGGCAGAAGAGAAGCCACCGACTTCCAAAATAGTTACTTATATTTTTGTGCTTTCAGTTTTTGAAGTCGGTTACCTTTTTTTTGGAAAAAGCTTTTTATTTTTACTTTTTAGTTGGAATCTCAATGTCTGACTACGTTTAAAGTAACCATCAAAATAAAAATACGTTTTTCTATACAAATTGAGGAGTTCCCTCGATTCCGGCATGATGCCATCATCAGATCCTGGATCTGATGACAATGGGACCATTTGGGAAGTCTAACCTTTCAAATCGGTTGGTAAACGACAGAGATATGCGCGAACAAACATAAAAAATATATATAAACATCCGAATTGAGAACCTCCTCCTTTTTTTAGAAGTCGGTATAAAATAGGTGTTAATTATACATTGCTCTAGTAACGTATATTGACACTTTACAAAAACTGGTGCGCTTATGCAGGCCACCTAAATCAAAATTTCAAAGATCTAAGTATACATAGGGACAGACAGACGGCGGATAGCGACTTTGTTTTATACTATGTAGTGATTATAATATTTTTTTCTAGTGAATAAAATCAGCAATGATCTTAATTATTTTTTATTCTATTATAACAATTAAACATAAATATTCCAATTAACTCTAAAGACGTTCGTTGATCCAGTCGATGAAGTATGTGACTCTTGCATAACCAGAAGGCATGTTGCCCTCGCATTGAGATGAACCGAACGAAGTAATACCAATCTGTTGGGACAAAGAACAAAAACAGTTAGAGAAATATAATTTGGTGCTGGAATGCAATCAAATGATGAATGAAATCAAAAGATCTAAGTGTGGACATAATTGTCCAATAAAAAAAATGTCTCAAGGAGCTCCATGCGTCAGAAAGTGTTTGTTTGTAGTAACGTATCACAATGTAATTATGTATCTATAACTAATAAGATTTTCCAATAGCCGTTATATAAACAAAGAATGAAACAATAAATTGTGAATTGTTTCAATTTTCAAACAAACAATTTTTAAATCGAAATTTCTACATACCAAAATGGGTATTCCGTTCCTGGAGACAGCGAGGGGACCACCGGAATCACCAGTACAGATGTTTTTACCGCCAGCGCCGCTAGTGCATACGTTAGAGGACTGAACGAATGATCCGAATGTTCGTACACACTCGTTGTTTGAAATCACAGGCAATTCTACGTAGCTCAAGGGCTGGTTTGCGATTACCCCACCAACTGTGAAACAATAAATACCATTATATCTAAGCGTCACAATAGGCCAGACGACGAAAAAAAAGTAATTAGTCCGTCAGTTAGATTATCAAAAAAATTTGGACACGTATTTTTTCTTTTTTCTCGTAAATGAAAGATGACGACGATACAGTGCGTTGAAGTTTCGCGCGACGTCACGATCTGATACAATTTTTACAAGACAGTGACGTCAAGAGCCCCCACTCCGGAACTTTGTTGCTCTTTATCTTTGTATTTCTTTAGTATTTTGATCAAGCAAAAAATACGTGTACCGTATTTTTAGCTGGTCTATCAGACGGACTAAACAGAATGGCATTTTTTTAATGTTGTCGTCATCCCTATTGCTCATAACGGTACAAGCGAGTCAAGGTTGTTATGACGGTCGAGACTGATTGCATCCCGATCAAGAGGTAAGAGCATTATTACAAAATGCTTAAGCGTTTCTTGCAATATTTTAAACTAAGCCAAAGTTACTAGACCCTTCAAAAGTGAGCCCAGATTTAAAACCCTCTTATCTTTTAAATCTTTTTTTTTATGGATAAGAACTCTTCAAATGACTTCTCACGCCCTAGGCAGGGAAGTCATTTGATGATTTTTCTCATCCATAAACAAAGATTTTACTTTAATGTCCAACTTTGAGTCACAGAGTCATTTGTCTGTCCAAAAGAATTAGTTGCGTAAAGAAAACCGTTTTCTTACTGTCAGCAGTTTTTCCGAAGCCTGATGCAACGCCAACATCACCGGCGAAGTCCTCATTGAGTTGAGATCCAGAGGGAAGAGCGATTGGAGCGAGGATACCTGAAGTTAAAATGTAGCTTATTGATGTTTTACAAAGTAATGATGTTATATACTTAAGATTTCACAGAAGCTTAAAGAAAACTATTAAATTTACATCTAAGCAAGTTTTACAAATTAGCAAGTAATATAGTCAACCCAAAATGAGGCTCTAAATTGCGCGTGGCCGAAGACACAAAGGTCCAAATACCAAAAACAAATTAGGAAATACGAAATATTTTTTCTTATTACAAATACTTCTAGCTTGAAACTTTATACTTACTAGATGAAACAACGTTTTGTGGTAAGTTGACCATAGCAATATCATTTCTTAAAAATGAGGGAATGTTATAGTTTTCGTGCAATATGATTTCTGTAGGAGTCAGTCTAGTGCCACCGGTGTATATAGTGATAGAGCCAAGAACTACGGTCACGCCCGTGACTGAGGATACATGATCATAGAAGTTGTGAGCGGCACTTAGTACTCTGTTTGGGGATATCAGAACACCGCCAGCAATAGCAGAACCGGCTGGTACGTGCAGCAGAAGACCAGCCTGCGAAATCAATTATTTACGTTTTTATAACATACTAACAAAAATGTGAATGGTGATTTCAATTTTATTATGACAATGATGAAATTACTATCAAAATACATTACCCTCAGAATAGTATGACTATAAATAAAACTAGAGCTTATTAATGAAACTACACATACAGAATTATATGGTTATGTGAACTGACTTGATTCTATATTTTTATTAAATCAAATGTTTGCAAAATCAGGTAAAAAACCAAAGACTTATTATTATAAGCTTTAAACTATAAGCTAGAAACTGTTCTACTATTACATAGTTTGGGGCCCTCGGAGACGCAGTCTAATAGAGACGTAAGTTTTAAATATGTTAATTAATTAAAGGTACCTGGTACGGGAATTGTCCAAGGAGAGCTAAGGATCCGCCCACGATCCGGGAGGGATCCCGACTGGCTTCCTCCTCAGCTTTACGGATTTTGTCAGCTAACGGAATTCCGACTTTGGTCAGATAACCGAAAGCAGTTTTTTGTTCGAACTCAATCACATCTTCGAGGCTGATGTGCCTCGCGGAGGCGACTGCTACAAGAGCCAATAGCGTCACTGACAAGATGTTCATGTTGCTATTACTTGCTAACGAAATAAATGCAAATAGCTCTTGATACTGATATTTATATGAATTTGTTGGCAGGGCGATTTTAGATAAGTAAACCCTGATGATAAATATTAATAATTATTAAAAAAACCTAGTCAGGTTTCCCCATAGATATCGATAAAGAAATGTGTGTCTTGACTTGCATAATATTAATGACTAGCTGTCCCCTGCGGTTTGCGGCATTTTTCGTTACTGCTCCTCTCCCGTGGTCGTAGCGTGATGGTACATATAGCCTATAGCATTCCTCGATAAATAGGCTATATAACACTGAAAGATTTTTTCAAATCGGACCAGAAGTTTCAGAGATTACCCCCTACATACAAACTTACAAACCTACAAACTTACAAATTTTACCTTTTTATACTATTAGTATAGAAGTATAGATAATAGTGATTAGATGTAGGAATATTCAATAATTGTTTAAAAATATCGAAGGCACTGAAATAGATTTGATTATAATCTTGGAACTCCCTGGAAATACCAAGATGTTGGATCCGGTTTGTATGTTAGTCATTATCATTCATCAACATTTGATTGAACCGAGCAACAATGAAGAAATTTTCAACAAGATCTGCTAGTATCAAAAGCTTTACTAACACGATATTATGAATGGAAAGTTTAGTCAAGGCTGATGATACTGATTATGGAAATAAATGTATGTAAGTATGAAATATGGTAATTTTGTTCATTTATCAAGCCCGAAACCGGGAGCAGTTCAGAAATGTCGTGATGGACCATTGGATGAGACGGCCCCCTCTCACGTAAGAGGTTGAGGGTTTGATTCCGTGCAAGTACCAATGTAATTTTTTCAATTCATATGTACTTTCTAAAGTTTATCTTGGACATCACTGAATGCCTCGGAAAACACGAAAAGCCGTTGGTCACGGTTGCCTTTCGTAGAACTTATTCGTTACGGGTATGCAAAAGCCAGAAAGTCAGATCAACCAGGGGGTATCGCCGAGTTACTGGGTAGTGAAGGTCTGATAGGCTGTTGCCCCACATAAAACACTGGTATTCAGCTAAATCTAGGCTAGAAACTGACCCCAACAAGGTTGGGAAAGGGTTAGAAAAATGAAGATGATGATGGAAAGTCGTTATAATTAATAAAACGTACGTTTATTTCATAATACTTTTACTTAATTTACATAAATATACCATGGTTTACTTTAATTTACAAAAAGCACACATCATGCCATACAATTTTTTTATCCCACAAGCTTTACAAGGTCGCCGCGATAAGAACGACCCACTTGTCAATCCGAGAAGTGATATTTGAAACTTCGGAGCGGCAACGTAAGAACGTTCAGAACACTTGACGCGTGACTTTATGTCATCTTTGTTTTTTTTTTTCTAAACTTTGTTATATGTTAAACTTTGTTATAAGTTAGAGCAGTCAAAATATATTTTAAAACGAAGTATTATGGTTAAAATAGTGCGCATGTAAAGACGCCATTTGCATCGAGCTCGTTGAGCGCGCTCCACAGATGCGCTATTTTGACAATCGGACTCGTTGAGCTCGCCCCACAGACGGGGGTATTCTTTTCAAAATCTATGACATCTTCGAGAGTAATTTGCGCTACTAATGCTAAACAAGTCACTGCTAGGAACTTCATATTGCACGTTCTAATATACTATAGGATAAAATATCTCCTCAATGTGATATTTATAGGCCATCGCGGGTTTTAATTTCAAAATATAATTATTATTTTATTTGATAAAGATTTTAAACAGTAATCACAACTAAAAATCCCAAATTAGTTCAGGTTTCCCCAATAAATTTTAGATTAAATAATCTCTATGTAATCGATTTATCACGATATTGCAATTTGGACATCTCGCGCTGTGGCACTTGCAGAAAAATAAACAAAATTCTCTAGGCTGGCCTTTCCACTGTGACTACGGAAAAGAAGTAAAAGAAGGTAGTCCTCTCCTTCCTTTCATTTCAACTAAGACCCGAGTGTAACAATGTAAAATGTGTAACTAACTAAGTTTGTTTGTAAATAAATAGTTTTTTTTAAATTATATTTTAACACAAGGGTACAGTTTTCTATGGTCAGAGGTATTTTCTTCTAAAGTTGCAATGCCACCAGTCTTACGAGAACATTTGAAAATTTCAAATTATTTTCAAAGAGTATTAGAACTGTTTCCTGGTGAGACCTTCTTGGAAAGCAGGTCAAGTCATTGGTCTGATTAAATATTCCGCCGTATATTACTTAAAAGGCCAAATTAACTATAATTTCGAAAGTCGGCCGGCAGCTCTAGTTTGGTTACGAGAAGGGTCCAACAGGGCCAACGCCTGCCGGGGTAGCGGAATGTTTATAATAGTTACCGTGACCCCGGAACATAAAGGGCAACCGAAGGAACAAGTGTGGGTTTCAGTCAGTAAAAGTCTGACATGCCCTCCCACCGCACCCAGGACGGGAGATTTGAACGATTGTATGACAAAGTATTATACTTATTTAATACTTTTTCCACGAAGTCCACGTAAGCGCAACTAGCATATAACAATTATTACAATTGGCCTCTATAAACTACCCTGTAACTGGACTTCACCCGCGTACGGACAGACCGCAAGGCCTCCGATACAAAAAAAATGGTTTTCTTATCATGAACAAATATTTATTTTCTTATCTAACGGAATTCACCTTTTTACATTTAAATAGAATATCGACACTAATATTATTAAGAGTAAAGAATAGTATTTTTGTTTTTTTGTAATGGATACACTAAAAAAACAATTGGACCGATTTAAAAATTCTTTCACTATAGAAAGCTACATTATCTGCGAACAACATAGGCTATATTTTATTTTAGAAAATAGGGGTTCGTAAGAAATTTGAGTTTTTCGAACCCAATTGTAAAAAAACATCCAAAAATGTTTCTTTAATATTTAAGCCTCTATAATATTTTGTATCGTGGTTAGACAGGCTTTTGAAAATATTAAGAATAAGAAAAATAAATAATTCTACTTTTTCTTAAAATTTTATTTAATGATTGTGTTTATATTTATAGTCTGAAGTATTATATTAAGCTACTTTTTTGATGACTGTATGCTTCAGACGTATAAATATTTGTACGCTATCAACGAATGAAGATTAATGAACCTTGACCTTCTGTTAATTTTGTATGTAACTCCTTTTGTTAGACAATCTTGTATTTTGTATAATATTCTCAGTGAAACTGCTATTCTTTGCAAGTAACTTGTTACTAGTTTTTGTGGCTTCGCTCCTATTACTATATCCACTTCTTTTCTTAAATTTCCTTTTTTGTACATTATGTAACATTGCAAGATTAAATAGGTTGAAAAGTTTAGTAATAAACAAACAAACTCACAAAAGTTTTATAAGTGTATTAGTTCGGTTAATCATTCTTAGAAAATACAGATTGAGATTTTTCTTTAATAATTTAAAGCCGTTCGTTGATCCAGCTAATGTAAGAGGTCACTCTGGCGTAGGCAGCAGGGTCACCAACAGCGCAGCCGCGGCCAGTTCCAAAGGAGGTCACACCGATCTAAAAAATTGTAAAAATAAAACAAAATATGGTCATACTGATCTCTTAAAAAGTGCAATTTAAAAAGACAGACACTAACATAATACTTATAGAAAAATAGATAGATGGAAAAAAATGATCGAAGTCGTGGGAATAAGAAAGAGGTATAACTATATTTTTATAGTCGTGGCAAATAAATTTTTGGCAGAGTTCTTGATACTTGAAAAAATAAATGTTGTGCGCCCGACAACTATGACATGTGAGTATTATATTATCAAAACTATGATTCTAGTTTTTAACCGGGCCTTGAGAAGTGAGTTGCCTACGGAAAATGCGATAGCAAAAAAATATGATTCACATACTAAGATTGGTCTGTTGTTGCTGACAACAACAAGAGGACCGCCGGAGTCTCCCTGGCATGTGCCTCGTCCACCTTCACCGCTGGTGCAAATGTTTGAGGGCTGTATAAGAATCTGGAAGAGGATGGTAGCCCGACTGCAGACGGAGTTCTCGATGACAGGCAAGGTGACGTGACTCAGGAATTGGTTAACTGTGAGGTCCTCTCCTGTAAAGATATTGATATTTAAATTAACAACATTCAAAACACACATTATATAAAACATCAAAGTCAGTTCATAATCCTTACCGTCCCTGGTGCGACCGAACCCAGACGCGATAGCAGAAGATCCGGCAAATTGGTTGTTGATCTCATTTCCAGAAGGCAGACTGACGGGGCTGATGGCAGCTGTTGACAAATAAATATATTTAATTAATGGTTGCTGAACTTGATACAATAAAGGATCTGGGTAAACCGAAGATGATTTTATACTCACATGAGAAACTGACGGCAGAAGGCAAGTTGATCATGGCAATGTCATTACGAATTAGCGAAGGCGTCCAGCTTCCATGCACGACTACATCAGAGGTAGCCAACCTGGTACCGCCGCTGAACAGACGGATTGAGCCAAGGACAACTGTGAATCTCGAGGCCTGGTTTATACCGTCGAACCAGCAGTGGGCCGCGGTAAGCACTCTTCTTGCGTTGAGCAAAGAACCCCCGCAGGCACCTTGTCCAATGCTGAAGTCAGCGATAAGGCCAGCCTGTTTAAAAAGATTTCAAAGGCGTTATAACATATTTTTTATAGTGTCTTCTTTGTGTACATAGAGTAAGTACCCATTAAATCAGGGCTTCCTCCAAATTCTAACCTATTAAATCAGGGCTTCCTCTCTTCTACTGGCCTAATTAGCTGTGCCCTACAGGGTCTATTATAGACCCTGTAGGGCAATATTTATGTAACAATATTTATGTGATCGTTATAATAACGATCACATAAATATTGTTACACCTTAGCTACTTATGGAAAAGCAATAAAGTGGTGAGTTTATAGTTGAGTATTATGTCGAAGCCACAAACAGAAGTTTGTTTTATATAATGACTACGTTTGACATAACTAAACGGTTTATCGTACCTGATAAGGGAACTGTCCGACTGCAGAAGGTTGACCATTGACAATTCTTGATGGGTCCTGGTCGCCTTCTTCCTCAGCTCGGCGGATCTTCTCAGCCAATGGAGCACCAATTTTACTTAGGTATCCATACGCGGTGTTCTCTTCAAGATCTATCAGACTTCCAAGGTCAACGTTTCTTGAAGATACCACCGCCACCAGAGCTAACAAAGTCACAGCCAGGAACTTCATGTTGTCGGTACTAACCATTAGACGTAGATGAAACGATTAGCCTCTAGTTGATATTTATATGCTTTAGAAGTTAGATAAAGTTGAGATAATGGTAATGGGTAGTTCCAATCGTTTACCTATCAAAAGATTGTTTAGCGATTAATTCTGGTTTTACACATATTATAAAAAAATATATCTAAATATCAATCTTATCAGTTAACGTAAAATCCGAAAGTCTCGTGGTAAAACCAGTTGTTATGATGACGCTGTACCATCGTCTATTGTGGAAACATACACTGAAGCTTCGTATTTTATTCTCGTTAAAAATTACTGCACGTTTGACTGCACGTAATTAAATCTTTCGCACCAAGAGATAATGGCTGAGTGTAACGTGTCAATGCGCAAAGCTTCGTTAAGATTAATGCAGGTGCGATCTATATGAAGTTAACTAATTGACTATGGATATAAAACTTAACAAGTTTTTTGAGTCCTTATTTTGAAGCTTGGAGTGATGACCCATAATTGCAAACATTTGATTTCATTATTTGACTTTTGCATTTAATAGCTTCGAAGCTAATAATTTACTGTAACTTGTAAAACCTGTAACCCGGAATTTATTTTTTTGCACGGCATAGGTATTTTACACTCTAGAATAGGCTACTGACTAGGTTTTTTAGTATTGTGTGTTTGAAATTTTTGACTTGAACTTTGTTCATACCAGGCATTGTAGTTTTTCATCGCGTTCTTTTATTTATACTTAACCTGTAGTCTGCTGATAAAGCTGGTTCCAAAGAAAATGAATTAAAAACCTCGTAATGTTTTTTTTTAAACATATGATGTACGAAATAGATCGTAATAACTTTTTCTGCTGAATTTAGTAATTGGATTTTAAGAATGATGTGTCGAATAATCTTCATAGATTATTAATAAAAAAAAATGATTGAATAAGTAAAACGCATGGCGTTGTTTTTGCAAGAAACAGGGTTGACAGAGTATTTTTGAATAGAGGATAACATTTTTTGTAAAAGCCCATTTATCATACTGGTTGAAATTAACCAAAAAAATCCAAGTTACATTAGCAGAGTGCAATTAACTTTTTACTTTAAACGAGGCTTATAGAGGACGCATTGTCATGACACTTTTTGATGTAAGAAAAAATAAGAAACACCATCGGAAAGGTGCTTGTAGTTAAAATCGGCTTGTAGTTTTAGTTCTACGCTTATACGTAGCACATTGCTACGAGCGTAGGCTTTCGTGCTACAATGCTACGTATTCGATAAGTTGTAATTGTTTTCATCAAGTTGGCGGAAACATCATAATATCAATTATTTTGTCTATTGTATGTTTGCATTTTCTATGTAACCTTTATGTGATTATGGTTTGTAACTTTTATATTGAAATATCCTGTAACGCCATTAATGATAGGACAGAACTTCGTAGCTCCGCTCCAGCAAGGTGCCGTTATTCAAACACAGATGGCGTTGTATTAAAAAGTTTATTTTCAATCTTTGATATCTATCACAAACAATTTTATTATTATTTTAACCAAAAGAAATGCATAGCTTTAATGAAACTTAACGAGACATTACAACTCATGTCGAGTACAGCTATAACTTTGTTTTTGATTTATTTTTTTAGGAAACTAATATCAAATATTGTATAACATTATGCTCGCTTTTTTTAGCCTAATTTTATTAGCTTCTCCCCCCTCTAGTCCCCTCCAGGGGGCAGCAATAAAAAGGTATTGTTTGTATTTAACTAATAAGCTATACTTACATTCAGTACTTTTTTTTTATGAGTTTGAAATCATCAAATGACTGCTCCTGTCCTGGGTGCGGCGGGAGGGCGTGTCAGACTTTTACTGACTAAAACCCACTTATGTTCCTTCGATTGCCCTTTATGTTCCAGGGTCACGGTAACTATTATAAACATTCCGCAACCCCGGCAGGCGTCACTTCGCTTTTAGTATTTCTACAGTTTTACAAATCTTCCAAAATAATATTGGGAATTAAATACATCGGTTTAAGCATTAAGATTAAAAAAAGAGTTAGCATATTTATATTGCTTTTATTTTTAACATTCTTATTTTGGTGAATCATAATAAAACATTTACGTAATTATGCCATTTAATTTTAAACATCGATTTAATCTTTGCTATTGTCAAAAAAGTTGTGGCGACATTTATTCTATCGCAAAACATAAAGGTACAAGTGACTGCCTGTAACTACAAAACCACGATTTTACAAAAGATGAATAAATAGTTTATTACATTCAGTTTTTCATATTTTAATAGAAAAACTATTTATATTAACACAATACTACTTAGATAAGTACGTTTTGTAAATATATATTTTTTTAATAAATATATTTTAGAAACCATATACATTACATTAATCCTTCGAAAGACAATAGCAACCCGACAGCCGGCCGTCGCTTGGTCGTGGAAAGGTTAAACGCCTTTCGCCTCATGTAAAATTGAGGTTTTGTAGTTATCGGATACTTCACGTCAATGCATAAAAGACCTCGTTGACTTTTGTCGGTGGTGGATCAGCCCCCTAGAAAACTGAATTAAATACGTAGTACTGATAAATTAAATAAATAAATATCCTGAGAAAACTCAAACACGGCCTTAAACTAAGCAGATCTTATTTTTTAATTGAGGTAACAGCAGCTAATGGAATTCTGTCACCAATTCTATAAAGACCGTTTTCAACATTGCATACTTAACTTGAAAAAAGTAAACGCTTTTAAAATAATAATGAATTTAAAGCAAAATGAAATAAATAGAAATATTTGTACGTAATTTTAACAAGAACATGGATGAAAGGAAAGCCTACACGTGAACATCAGTTGCCATTCCCTCTTTTATGTCCTAAGAAGACGAGGGTTCTCGTCTTGGTTCTCTTATAAAACTGATAATTTTCTTGTATAGATTTTTATTTTATTGAAACAATATTTCATACGATTAAGTACGAAAGTAAAACCGTAACACAGGAAATAAAAGAAATAAAAGTAGATCAAAAATAGTAGTAGAAAA